>NQII01002200.1:146896-244602 GCA_002778355.1 Clitarchus hookeri | reverse complement strand
GCACACCCCTCCCCACCCCCCTCGCAGCCTGCCCGAATCAATTCCCGGCCGAGTCTCCCCCTCCCTCCATGGCGAACCCATCCCACCAAAACCCGTTATCATCTTCGCGCAGAATTTCATCATTTGCGATTCCTAGATACAGCCGGGGGAAAGGGCGACATCGCTTGCCGGTGTCTTCATTCACGGCGGTGTGTTAGCGACGTCTTCTGGGGGCAACAAGCCTTCAACCACCGCCTAGAGGTGTCGTGTTCGTGCAGGCACGCGGTGCAGACACACGGAGAGACTCCGCCTATAGTTACCTGTAGTGAAGAGATGACTACTCGCCTCCCACTTAGGCAAACTCGGTTCGATTGCCGGATTTTCGCACGTGGGAATCGTGCCGGACGATACCGCTGGTCGTAGGGTTTTCTCGGGATCTCCCGTTTCCCCCGCCCTTTCATTCTGATGCCGCTCCATAATCACCTTGCTTCAACCTCATTGGCTCGCAAGATCTCAATGTTAAGAGCCGCCCAGATATCTTCACGCACTCACCATATTTTGATGTCTATAACATTGACATTATACCTGTCAAGAGCACGATATATCCGTTCCCGTTATAGATCGCTGATGTTTAACTTAAAAGTTATGGTGTGAAAGTTTTTTCTCAATACAAAAATCTCCAGTTGACATGAATCTTATACATAAACAAGCTACCATATTGCTACAGACCTGGATATTTTATGGATTCATTCGGTTACAAACTATACTCCACAATTCTTTGCGTATTCGAGCCGCAGTTAGTCATCCATTAGATTTTGCTGCAGTTTCATCCAAGACCAGGTGGTATGGGATTCGGTAATATTTTTCTTAGAGATTAGTCTTTGGCTCCAATTCTTTCAGAGCTAGGCTTTAATACTGCGATGCCACTGGAAAATAAATGCAACTGTCCATGTGTTTGAAGTCAAGCTTGTCCTGAAATAAACTATAATAGCGCAGTCCTAAGAGCGGAAGCTTCTCCACCTACCCAAGTAAAAGAGAGAGATAGAACAACTTGCAAAGCACCAACCGTAGTTAATTGGGCAGGCACTCCCTCCCACCTGCCGTACCACCGTAGTCCAATTTTTTCCTTTCCCGGGGAGAAGTGGCCCGAAATTGGCACGGCTCTCAAGTCCTAAGGTACAGTGGCGCTACTATAGTAAAATTTCCATGTATCTATGTATTATCAGTAATTCAGGCGTCACAATTTAGCAGTTTTCAACAGAGACAGCTGGAGCTACGTCATAGGAAGTCATGTACACACCGTTCCTAACTACATGGACAAAGATCACATCGCCTGTGCGCGCGAGCATTCGGAAATTTTGTGATATCTGTCAGCATGCTGCACTACTCAGCCGTCTCTACACTGGAAGAAACGACTCTGTTTTTCATTGGCTGCTGCCACAAACTTAAGCTATTTTTCTTTAGAGCTGGATTTACGTGATTGGGTCACTTTATCTCCAGCTGTTTATTAGGCTCACCTCGCTCCAAGATGTACAAAATTAATTTCGTTCCAATAAAAAAAGCAACATGAATGCACAATAGTTTAAAACATACCCAAGGACCAAATGAATCTGCAAAGCTCACAGAAGCCTCAAGATCACAGGGGCCCCAGGCCTTTTAGCTGTGAAGAAATACTATATTGTGTAATAAAACGTACACAATACTTTTCTGTCTTTTAAACCCAAACAGAAAACTTAGCAGCATATTAATATTTAAGCACCTTTCTTAAAATATCAATTTTAACCACACATTACCGTGAAGAAAATGTCTTCTACGTCACGCTTGCTTTGTCTCTAGATTACCTTTCCGTATGTAGCAGTGTGACATATAATACCAATTTTAAATAATGAAAATTATTTTAGTTGCACAAAACTGCAAATCAGTAAATCTACGACTATAGTAAGTAACAAAAATAGGAGTTATTATATCCGTGACCAAATGCAATATAAAATCGTGAAAACATGTTCTACTGACATATAAAATACACTTTACGCTCTGACAGATTTTATGATGTGATAATGTGGTCAACACAAGTGTTGGTTGTTTTCAGATTTATTATACTTATTCACTATTAGACAGCAAAACAGTAATAGGTTCAGACGAAGGGGGAAATATCATAACTCCTAAAAGAATATTAATAACAGGATATAAGGCACTTAACAAATAATAAATACAATACATATCGTCATGGTAAGAGCGCTTCCCATAGTTATTTTTCTATCAGCAACCTTTACCTTATTATTAAGTGGGGTGGGAGGGTTTCAGAAATTCAGATGGTAGAAAAAACATAGCTAAATAAAGGAGGTATCCAACCCAGGCATCTCGGTTTGCAGTTCAACTCATTCATCCAAGAACCCCTTAATTAAACACCATAACTTTAACTTAGGAGGGGGAGGGGAGTGACTCTTCAACACAAAACAAGGCAGTTGATTCTCATTTAACTGCTGTGCTACAAGTTCAATCCACTTTGGCTGACACGATACAAAAGAAGGCAGCGATGAGAACGATTAGGATATAACAAAATTCGAACATATTCAGTACTCTGGATTAAAAAAAAAGTAAACATTAAAGGCCTATCCCGTGACATTATAATATTGCCATATGCAAGATTTATACACTCCCATACACATCCGTTTCGTTGGTTGCTGTCCACATACATAGGGGAACATAACTTTCGAAAAAGGGTTGAAAGTTGAGATTTGTGCGGCTCTTAACAAGGTCTTCAGAGCCAATAAGGGTGAAATGAGGTGAGAATGGAGCACCGCCGGTATGAAAGTGTGGGGAGAAACGGAAGATCCTGACAAAACCCGCCGACCAGCGGCATCGTCCGACACGATTCCCAATTGCGAAAATCTGGGAGTGACCCGGCCCGGGATTGAGCCCGGTTCGCCTTGGTGAGAGGCAAGCAGCCCATCCACTCAGTCACTGCGCCCCCTTTGCGAAAAAGCGTTCCTGTCCAGTTGTAATTCAAAACATCTTAACTCATATCTAATTTCGTGATTGGACTGTTTTAACTGTTGCACTTATAAGGCACCTATCTTTGAACCACACATTATGAGTACCGGATAAGGTTTATTCTAAGCTTTGGTTTGGCAACTAAAATATTCGTCACTTGACTGCACTGGTGTCGCATGTGATCCAGATTTTTCCGTTTTGTGCGTAAGTGAATGGAATAGTTGCCATTTTCATACAATACATATAACTGTTAAAAATATTCCGAGTTAGATTGTGTTAGAACCAACGTAAGGAATAAACTTTGATATTCGCACTAAAGTGAAAATTACTCGAAATATATTCACATGTTGGTTATTATTCTGTCGTAAATAGGCTATAGCAAAACGTTGGTATACATAATTACTTTATTTAAATATGACAACTGAGTCCAGAATAAAAAAAGCGAAAGAGTTAAAAAATATTATATTTAGTTATTTCCTGCGTAATGTCCTTAGGCAAAAGGAAAAAAGTACAATGTTTCTTTTAATTTCAACTATATTTATTTCTCGCTTAAACTTGTAACGTTTTTACGTTGAAATAAACATGCTTATGAACGCTCAATGCCAAATACAGTTGTAAAATTGCCGCTTGTTCTTGTTAACAGCAATGATAGTTGCGAAATAAAGTTATTACTTTAAATGTCGGTTGGGGCAAGTTTATGTCACAAATTGAGACAAACACAATCTTTTAGACACAGGTAAATAGAATTTATCAATTTACCGCCAGCTTAAATGTGACCCCTTTAGACGATCTGCGCACATCACGGCGGAAAATTTTCCTATGCCACACTCTCCCATAATAAATCAGATTTTGTCCCCAACCTGAGTAGAATAAACCTTGGTACCGGAGTAACCTGATAGTGAATGATATAGTAAAAATCAACAGTAGCTTCTTACAAAGACACGCGATCAGTAACCAAATGATAACAGCTAGTGTGTACGCAGGATATTTACATTTGGCCTGCGTGGATATCTTTTCGCGGAAATCAAGTTTCCCTAGTCATAACTCATTATACTGTTCAAATTAGTCACACGGAATGAAGTCATCTGAGATTAAATGTTCAACATTGGCTCAGAGTCCTGCAGGTAGTGTTAGCTGAGTGTAGGTGTAGTAACATAGGTGAAAATAACACGTACTGTCAAGCCTAACTTGTTACTGACGTAAAACACGAGATGATTATAAGGTATCGTGTGTTAACAAATTTTATAAGGCATTTGTGTTTCATCCTTTGTCGTCTACGTTTTCCCGAAACTTGCTCTCAGTGGACTGGTTATTTTCTAGGACGTATATGTTAATGGATAAGTTAAATTTAAAAATTGTGATTGATTCTACTTGGTAAGAAATTCCTAGCTTAGCTTTCAAATGGTGGCTTGGGAACATCATGAAATGCAAATGGCCGTTCGCCATCAGTTCGAAGGGCCTTAAATCTTTCAGACACACGTGATATGTGACTTCAGATGCTGCAAATACATTTTTTTTGTTCGTGCTGTATATAATCCGACACATGACATGTTTCGTTAGCAGTATACGTTGGTGTTCGGTTATAGTAACATGAACCATTCATGGCCTAGAAAAGAAGAATGGCTCATTAATCAGTTGTCTACTGGGAAGGTCATTGGCCACTGAGCCTGGCGGTGAACAATGCAGGTGAACAATGCTGGTGAACAATGCTGGTGAACAATGCTGGCGAACAATGCTGGTGAACAATGCTGGTGAACAATGCTGGCGAACAATGCTGGTGAACAATGCTGGTGAACAATGCTGGTGAAAAACAACCTCCATGTGCGTTATGTAGACAGTCATGTTCGCTTAATCTGGAAGGATTGAGACTTGGAAAAATGTTTTCTCTTAATCGAGAAAGCAGTATTCCGCAAACAATTTCACAATGGCTTCAACCTCGGACAATGGATATATAAATAGATTTCCATGACTTGCTGATGAATAGTCCATTCACGGTTACTTACAACTTTTCTGAAGACATGCTAAAGTTGTTTATTGCTCCGTCTCATGCAAACAAAGTTTAGCTAGGTCTAAGAATTTACAACAAATTGGGACTACGCAGTGTATTTATGCGCACTCAGTAGAATAATATTTTGCATGAGAACTATTTCTTACTAGGCATTACCAAAACACCTATTATTCTCCTTTTTTATATTCATATTCATTATGAACGAAATATTATAATTTGTAGACATTTATTCCTAAAAGTTCAGTTTAAACAAAAACATATACTTTTTATGTTAACAGAAGTTAAACGCTTGTGATACTCGACATATTTAGCAAACAACTAACACGCCATGCATGGGGTGACTTTTCAAAGGTTTAGTTCAAATAGACCATCCTTTGGCGTTATGTAAATGTTTCCGCACAAGTAACGGACGTTTACCGTCGCGGTATCGGGACACTGAATGGATCGTTTATAAAGGTGAAGTTTGTGAAGTCTAAAGTGGTTCATTTTTATAGCGCGAAATGTTATGGTCTCTATCAGCGACAGGGTAGATTTCACAGTATTCTGTATACACAGGCCGCTGTCGTTTTACTTGTTCGTTGACTGCCGTCACGGATAGAAGATAGTTTAATATCAAATACACTAGTCCTACGACTGGTGTAGAGCCATTTTCGTTTCATATACATCGTCATCCAATTACAGAAGTTACTGAACCGTCTCTTTTCCACGTAACGAACTTGAGAAGTTCTCCGGTTTTCTGCCGGTAACCTACTATCCAGTTCCAAAGTAGGGCAAAAAACGGAATTTAACACGCATGAGTTTCATTTTAATCCTATAAATTTCCATGCCCTCATTTCCATGTTCACGACAAACGCAGCATAGTGACATAAAATAGGCATCACTTCACATTTCCGATAGCTATATGCGAGCGGGAACGGAATGAAGGTGTCAGCCCACCTGGGGGCGAAAAGGCGTGCATAATTCATGTAGGAAGAGAATCTGAAATGTAGGTCATACGCCACACAAAAGAAGGCTGCTGACAATTCCTATTTGGAGTTTCTTCCGCTATGGCACTGCTGTTTCTGGGCGTGGGCTCCGCAGGACCTGTGTTCGGTTCCCGGCAAAGGAACGTATTTGTGTAACATCGTTGAGTCATAAATCCAATCTCATTTTATTCCAAGTTCCAATTTTTTTTTTTCCTTTTCAACAGGAAGTCACATCCAAGTTATGCACAGAACGTCCTAAGACGAGACGTTCTGACAGAAGTTGCCAACGGACAAAGTGGATACTCATTCAAAAATAGTGAGACATGCGTGAGTAGATTTCGCTTGGAAACATTGCTGGTGGTACTTCAGTATGCACGACCACCAAAAATGTTTTTTTTAACGGGAAGTCATAATTTTTTGGGTATATTTACAAATATTGAAATAAATTAGTTTTCGGGTAATTGTTTTTTTTAACTCTACAAGCAGTACTAATTATTAGTATTTAAAACATTCTTTTTACAAATAAAATATGAGCCAAGGAATGTGAAACGATACGGAATAAATCGTAAGTTTTACAATTTCTGTATTTCAGCCATACTACTTGATAGAAATATCAGAATTCTCTTCCTTGTTGTCCAGTGAATATTCTTGAAAAATCGAAATCACACACTCTGGCAATTGTTTTAAAATAAGACATTGTGGGTATAGCCCTGTAATCGCTGGACTCATCTACAATTGGTAGATGGCTTGCCTGTGTTTCTTAGATGTTTCCAGTAGTTTGATGGGTTTCAATATTTGCTCTAGTTTTTTTATGTGCAGGTGCAATTGCTTCAATGATGGGTTCATAAAAAAACGCATTATTTTTAATCTTTGTAATATATTTGTACCACAATGATATTCGTACCATTAATATTTCTCTTACTCTGTAGGAACCATTGCACGTCGCAAGTGAAAGGCACACGCGAACATCTCTGATGCCAAGGCAATAATAGAAAGAATACATTTTTTTTCCTTTCCCTTACTACGCATTGAGAAACCAGGTTTTGTTTCCACTGGCAAGCACTGAACTCCGCTTACGCCTTGTTCAATGAAGACAGTTGTTGAAGAAGAAGAAGAAGAATAGAATGGGGGGACGGAAGTGGCGCTGATCCCACTCCTGTCTCTGAGAGTTCGAGGAGCCTGGAGAAATAAACCGTCCAACAAGGACCTTCTACGGTCCGGCTCAAGCAAAATACAGTCTTGTCTTCTGCAAACGTTCCACCGTCCCCTGAAACTACATCTCACAGTGTTGTTCGTGCCAACACTTGAGGACAGCGCCTGAGGCGCCTGAATTTGTGGTTACAAAAATATTTTGCTCTTGAAGTACTGAACNAAAAATTAATTTTCACTGTTTCAGTGGTGTTTACAAGGATCTTACAAGAACACTTCGAAGTTATCTAAGACAAATTTCAGTACCAAAAGTACGGTGAGACTGAAACTGCAGCCACTATAACTACTTTTAGTGCGGCGACAGATAAAAGGCTCCTCACATGTCGTTTGTCTTGATTTACAATAATCGTGTATTTTGTCATTTCCAGGAGCTTACTGTCATTTTACTAATTCTGTTTGTTTTGGTTTTATCTGTGATTATTGAAAGAAGAATTTTGATATTCTTTCTTCGTCTTGCATTAATAAATAATAATATTTTTATTTTGTTCGACCGAAAGTTGAACAGGTACAGAAAATAATATACTTGAGAACAATTAGATTTGTAAGTAATATCACTCTTCATTTAAAGAAATGTACATATTTGCAATTCCCCATATTCTTAGTCTCTTCACTTATATATTCATATTAAAAAGTCAGAAAAACATTTTTTGTCAGTTTCTGGCAACGAAAAGCAGCGATCGTGGTTCTTCATATTTTTCAAAATACCGTAAATAAACGAGTTAATGTTAAGCGGTGGAACGTTATGAAGTCATACTTGTAGTTACGGTTTTTTGATATCAATAAAAATTTTGTTATATATTGTAAATGACGTAAATTACTTCATTACGAAATTAGAAAACATTTTCAAGTTGTTATAGTAATAATTTAGTAAAAGTCTACGCTGGTTTTGCTAATGATCCTAAAATAAAATAAGGAAATAAATTCAAATTCCGTGTTACCTGGCCTGTGATACAACTGGTTATTCACTAGGGCATCAAAAAACATACATTTTACTGAGGCTTGTAGATGGTAGAGATGCTGCACCTTTCAACTATGTTAAACTCTGTAAACATGGAAAATCTATATCCGAGTTTTAAAGTGTGCGAGTGTTAAAGTAGATTGCCTTTGAGGTATTTTTCTCGTGGTTACATGGGCGTATCAGATATTTTAAAATATACTTCTTTGCGGCATCTTCCAAAGGTATGGGTGAAATGCAGCACAATTTACCAGAGTTGTTCCTCGTCCTGAAAAAATGTTTTATAAACACGTTGTAATAGGAATGCTATCCACCTGCTGTTGGTTCTGTAGTTTATACTGTGGCCTCTCACCGCTGGGGTTCCTTGCTCGTTCATTGTCTCCCACGGGCAGGGAATGTAGTGTGGAGGAGTAGTGCAGACACTGCCGTGTTGTGGTGGTTTCCTCGACGTGCTCCAGCGTCTGTCTTCTCTTCATTCCACCGCTGTTCCATCCCCATCTCCCCTCCTCCGGTAGGGCAGCCGGCTCCCGTCGGCCCGAACCTCTTCTCGTCCGTGGTGACTGCTTGTACCGGGAACTCCAGGGTTATTTTTCATATCATGCTAATGAGAGTCTGCCGCCGCCGAACTCTCACACACCCCCGGAGGCTGCGCTGTAGCAAAGCCGGGAACTGAAGTTCCCATAACTCGCCGGTGTGGGTTCTACAAATTAAATTTGCAGCCCGACAGACTTGGGTCGAATCATCGAGCCGGCAGCGCGCCTCGGTGTTAGTGTTTTAGCTCGGGGCTTCAGACCCGTATTTTAGAGGACTACGTGGCATATTATTGTCAGTGAAATATGTGTTTGCTTGTACACGCATACGTCATTATGTTCACGGGATACAACTTTTGTCCAGGAAATGAACTTATCTTGAGCCACTAATTATTTGCTCTTATCCTAATAAATAAAATAAAAGAGAAAAATACGAGTTGGAATAGTTAAAAATTTTATCAGTTTCGAGGTCTTCCTGCCTAGTTTCCATAGGGGAAAGAAGAAAGTAAAAAGTGACATTTTTAATTTTATTTATTGACTTGTATCGCATATAAAATATCCTACAGTTACATATAAAACTGGCGGGAAATTCAGCTTCCCGTTTATGCATATATACACTGAAGAGCAAAAAAACCTGGTACACCAGCCTAATATCGTGTAGGGCCCCCCCCTCCCCCCGAGCTCGCAGAAGTGCCGCAAGACGACGTGGCATGGACTCGACTAACGTTTGAAGGTATGCAAGAGCAATTCAAACCATGAATCCTGCAGGGCAGTCCACAAATCCAATCTGCGCCAATTTGAGAAAGGGTTGCACGTCTGTCACGTTTAATGATTCTCGTCAGTCGTCGTTTGCCCCGTTCTTTCTCGATCTTTTTCCGGCCGCAGCGATGTCGAAGATGTGATGTTTTACCAGATTCCCGATATTCACGGTACACTCGTGAAATGGTCGTACGCGAACATCCAAATGTTATGGCTACCTCGGAGATCCTATGTCCCATCTCTCGTGCGCCGACTATAACACCACGTTCAAACTCACTTAAATCTTGATAACCTGCCATTGTAGCAGCAGTAACCGATCTAGCTGCCGACTGCATCGCGTTACTCTGATTGGTTCCATACCTCCGTTAGTTGCATACGTACGCCTATACCAGTTTTTTTTGGCTCTTCAGTGTAAGTTTTGATAGTTTCCTTTACAATTTATCTTTATTATCAAATTTAACCAGGAGATGTTTAATTATTTTGCTAGGGATTCTCTTTAAGTCTCTAAGTTTTGTTGCAATATTCTAAATAATTACGTTAAGTGTTTCGGTTAGGAGTCAAGCTCCCTACTAGGCATGGAGACTAGCGTGCTGTAGTGTCGTGATGTCTGTTTTACAAGTTGTAGTGTTTTCGACAAGTGGCTTGTTAAACTCGTGTGTAGCGTGCAGGCGAGTACCCTACGATCATGGCAGTTGCTCATCGTCAACCTTGCTGGAGAAGACAGACCTTGCGGTGCTGTAAGATATGGTCTCGACTTCGAAAATATGATCGTTTTTCATAATATCGCGTTGGCTTTTGTGACGTGGAAGTAGCAGGTGACCGATACTTTTAACTGGGATCCTATGCACAACGATTATTAAAGGATGTTTCCGATAAAGTGAGCACTTTTGAAATCAACGTTGGAAAAATATCACTACCATCAACTGCACGTATTTTAACGGTCGAACTGACTGGCATGCAACCACTTAAGCTGGTAATTACTAAGATAAAGTAGTCCTATGTCTTAAATCTGAATTAAAATTGGTAGGAAAACATTTTAGAATACTAAAATTATTGGTTTTACTTTATATGTTTTTAATGTATGTAATGTAATGTTGTGGAAATTATTCGAATTATTCCGCAAATATAACAAAATGTTCAGTTTATTCACCTGATACTAATTTGCGATAAAATAAAGGCAAAGATGATCTCTGTATGCATACCGGTTGATTTGTCCTTGAGTTATGACGTCAGATATGGCATCAAACCTCCATGTAATGTGAAGGTCTTCATAAATGGAGGGCAAACTTTTATATATTAGCATATTCGATTATTGCCATATATAAGTTATACAATCTTAAATTTAAATCAGTTACAAAGTTTCATAGATATAGCACACAAAGCTTAAATGTTTGTTTACTCGCCATTCAGAAAATAAGTTACTTACATACTTCAAACATATAAATTAATACAGCCTACCACAATAAAACTACTTCGCCAGATTTGAAAGATATCGGTTTGAGTGTTTCCTGAGATACAGTATAAAAACTATATTATTTGATGTGGGGCTATCTTAGAAAATGACGGAGAAATGAGAAACTGCGTTGACAATTTTGATGGATACAAATGATACTGTTATCATACAAAGTTAAGTTGAAATTTGTTTTGCAGTTTAATAGATAAAAACAATCTGAGTTAAAAGTTTTATATGGCCGCCATTTTGAAAATTTGTATGCCTGGAGAGCTCAAAATTGATTAGTTTACATAGCCTGCCATAGTTTTAATTGTTTGCCAAATTTGGTAGAAATCGATTGACTTTTAGAAATCACGTAATTTTAATTTGTCTAGTAATACTTTTTACAAAATGGTGGACAAAAGAGATTTTGTGTGTACACATTTGATTGTTGTAATATATACAGCCATCATACAACGTTTTTTTTAATTAATTACATTCTTTCTACGATATAATATACTAAACTAAAATAGCTATATGGCAGCTATTTTTAAAACAAATATCTGATATACTATAAATATATAAGTAAACATTACCTATCGCAGTACAACTTGTTTGCCATATTTGGTAGGAACAGGAAAATTGTTTCGCGAGATATGACATAGACTTTATTTATTCGTGCGGGACTATCTTACAAAATGGAGGACAAAAGAGGCTCAGTGTATACGCATTTGATGTTTGTTATATATACACCCAGCATAAAAGGTTAAGTTGAAATTGATTGAATGTTTTCGAAGATAAAGCATACTATGCTAAAATATATAGATAGCTGCCATTTTGAATATAAGTGTCTGACATACCTGAAATATATTAGTACATGCCTCACTACTACTTGATTGCCAAATATTATCGGAATCTGGAAATAGATTCCCAAGAAAATACACAAAAACTTATTTAATTAATGTACCACTCTCTTACAAAATGGCGGACAAAAATTTGTTTTGTAACTTATTTATTTCCTGTAATAGATACATACATTGTACAAAATGTGGTCTAAATTTGTCAAATGATATGGTAGTTATACCAAATAAACCTAGAACATTTATGTAGTCGCCATTTTGAAAATAAGTGCATAATAAATTTTATTTGTATTTTTTTACCTGACTTATAATAGTTTTTCTTACGCGCCAAATTTGGCGAAATTTGGTTTAATTGTTTTCGAGATATAACGTAAAACACCTATTTTTACATGTGGCGCTATGTTTTTAAATGGCTAACAGAACTGGTTGTTGTTTAGGTTATGTAATTATTGTAACATAAACCGCCAGCGTACAAAATTTGGTTCAAATTGGTCGAACGGTATGGCAGTAATACGAAATAAACCTAAAATGTTTGTATGGCCACCATTTGGAAATAACTGTCTAATTGAGTTTAATTACTGACGATTATCTGGCCTAGCATAGTATAATTTATGCGCCAAATTTGGTTGAAATAGGTTGAGTAGTTTTTGAGATATAACACAAAAGCTTAATTTTTTCGTGTGGCGCTGTGTTTCAAAATTGCTTACCAACCACAATATTCACTCTGAATTTAATGCTTATAACTTGCGATGTCAGCATACAAAATTTGAATAAAATTGGTTTAATGTTTTTCGAGATATGAGATATCGCCCTAAGTTTTGAAATGGCCACCATTTTGAAAGTAAGAGCCGGGCATGTTCAATAACTATAAAAGTTGGGTGTCCTTACTTAGTACTACATGTGAACCGAGTTTGGTGAAATTCTGTCCATGCGTTAAAAAATAGAAGGGTAAGCACCCAGACGCAGAGAGACACAAACTGACAGACACACACACAAGAAAGTGATCTCATAAGCCTTTCTTTCCTTCGGAAAGTAGGCTAAAAATAGCCGGCCATATAGCCTTAAATGGGCAGTACATCTTCAATCTAGGGTACAGTCGTGTTTCACCGTAGCATAGTTTTGAGTTCAAATATATGAAAACGAGAGTCCTCAGGGCATGGGCGAAGCTTAACATATATGGTGTTTTTATCGCATCTGTAAACGCAAGGAAGATCAATTCACTATATATTTTTTTTCCATCTTACATGAGAAAATACAGAGTGAAATCTGTCCATTCTGGTTTTTGTAATTCTGTAAAGTATTTCTGTGTGTAATTATGAGGTTTGAATTTTAATATTAAATCTGAACAGGATTTTATTGTGAGACAAATTAACACACTGTCAAGGATACCACCTCCTTAATTCAAAATATTCTAAAATTTTTTTACATTTTTGAACATTCATTTTGCATTTTTGAGTGTCTTTAAGTTTTTATATAATGAAAAAACCATGCAGACGTTTTATACGATCGAATATTGAATTTTTCAATCTAGTAGAGGCAATTCTTTCATTGCCTGTTGCCAGCCAGAGAGCATAATATCCTGTTCGACTCAGTCACCAGGTTAATAATAAATATACTTTTGACTCACAGACTTGCAGGGAGTTTGGCTTGCAAAGTTACAATAACCAGAGAAAAATATAATTCACTAATTAATTAAAGGACAAGCTAAAATAAAAAAACGCGTATGTATAGTTCTGCAGTTGTCCCACGCGTTATGACACCTGCTGGATAATCCTAAACCAATGATAAACAAGCAACCAAATGCGGGCTCACCCATCATCGCCTTGCACTGTGACAGCAAACACACAATGATCAGGCGATATCGCCTTAATTGTACATAATACTGCGAAGTTTACCTTACAAGACATTGAACTTGCGAAATTTCAGGTCTCTGAAAATAACACAGGTTACACTTAGCTTGTTCCTAATGACTCCCATCCCAATTATAGCAAATATTTTCTAGATTTTATGTCAAGTGGCCTGAAAGGAGAATTTTAGTGTGTGTCATCTCCATAGTGAATCAAACTCGCGTCGCTAATGTAGAGCGTTGAAGCGGAATTGAACCAAGTGTTGCTGGGAGTGAACTTCACTCTGAAAAAATCGGTTTTGTGGGGAAAAGAGTTTTGTCGTTGGCCATAAAATATTTTGTCTCCCAAATATTCTGTGGACATACAAATGTTTGGTCATGTCAGTATGTAGTGACAACCAAAAAAGGACACTTGGGGACACCAATAAGTTCAGTGTGTAACCAATTTCGTTAGTTTATGAGGTCACATAAGTGATTCGCGGTTTGCCGGCCATAATAGGTAGCTAAGTAATGACATATTGTCGGCAGCAGTGTCAGAGAAAGAACCAACCAAGGACTTTTTCAAGAAACCAGCGATGGCGTTGAGTCGTTTCGGACAACCACTGAACATCTTAAATTGGGATGGCTGGCCGAGGACTCGAACCCTGGTCTTATCCAATGCGAGTTCAGGGTCGACTGCGTCACCTTGCTAAGTTCCGTGAGCTTTGACTTGAGTGCCTAAATACCACAGATTTAACAAGAGACTCACAAACCAAGGCTTAAACACTTCGCTTCGCGAAATGTTTTTTTTTTATCATTTATGTATAACATTAACTTACATCGAACAAAATGATTACGTGGAATCCATCCCTAATTGATGAAAACTCTTACATGAATAAGTTCGTATTCTGTTCTAAGGAGAAGAACACGAACAAACATGGCATCGTGGTCCGAAAGAAAGGTGGCTGGCCACTTCTAATATGTCAGTGCGCATGCGCGGAATACACAATAGATGAACACTTAAGAGCAAAAAAAAAACTGGTACACCTGCCTAATATCGCGTAGTGCCCCCCGCGAGAACGCAGAAGTGCCGCAAAACGACGTGGCATGGACTCGACTAATGTCTGAAGGTATGCAGGAGGCGATTCACACCATGAATCCTGCAGGGCAGTCCAAAAATCCATAGGAGTGCGAGGCGGTGGAGATCTCTTCTGAACAGCACGTTGTAAGGCATCCCAGATATGCTCAATAATGTTCATGTGTGGTGATTTAGGTGGCCAATGGAAGTGTCTAAAGTCTGAAGAGTATTCCTGGGCCCACTCGGTAGCAACTTTCGACGTGTGGGATATCGCATTGTCCTGCTGGAATTGTCCACGTCCGTCGGAATGTACAATGGACATGAATGGGTGCAGGTGATCGGACAGGATGCTTACGTATCTGTCACCTGTCAGTTTCGTATCTAGACGTATCAGGGGTCCCATTTCACGCCAACTGCACACGCCCCATACCATGACAGAGCCTCCACCAGCTTGAACAGTCCCCTGTTGACATGTAGGGTCCATGGATTCATGAGGATGTCTCCATACCCGTACACGACCATCCGCCCGATTCAATTGGAAACAAGACTCGTCAGACCAGGCAACGTGTTTCCAGTCATCAGCAGTCCAATGGCGGTGTTGGCGGGCCCAGGCGAGGCGTAAATATTTGTGTCGTGCAGTCAACAACGGTACACGAGTGGGCCTTCGGCTCCGAAAGCCCATATCAATGATGGTCCGTTGAATAGTTCGCACGCTGGTACTTGTTGATGCCCCACCATTGAAATCTGCGCCAATTTGAGAAAGGGTTGCACGTCTGTCACGTTTAATGATTCTCATCAGTCGTCGTTTGTCCCGTTCGTCCGCGACCTTTTTTCCAGCCGCAGCGATGTCGAAGATTTGATGTTTTACCTGATTCCCGATATTCACGGTACACTCGTGAAATGGTCGTACGTGAAAATCCAAATTTTATCGCTACCTCGGAGATGCTGTGTCCCATCCCTCGTGCGCCGAATATAACACCACGTTAAAACTCACTTAAATCTTGACAACCTGCTATTGTAGCAGCAGTAACCAATCTAGCAACTTTGCCAGGCGCTTTTTGTCTTATATAGGCGTTGCCGACCGCATCGCGTTACTCTGTTTGGTTCCATACCTCTGTTATTGGCATACGCAAGCCTATATCAGTTTTTTTTTTGGGTCTGCAGTGTTGTTTTGCAGCCGCACAAAAATTATTTACTCTTGACGATATGAATGCTATTGCTGCCAAATAAATATTTGGTGGCAGCAAGTATATATATATTATTTTCAATAAACGTGTGTGTTAGTGCTTTAGCACTTGTCAGTCTACGGTATATACCATAGTCTATTTTTGCCAGCAACGAAATTTCGCCTTGGAAATCATAAACTAAATAGTTGAGTATAACCCCAAACTCAATTTTCTCTTACAGTTACCGCGTTGTACCCGCGAAGGAAAAGTAAGTTGGCTCATCGATCCGGGTGTAAGCAGTGACCTTAGACGCGGCTTGGCGGTTGAAGGATCGCTGAAGACAGCTCAGAGAAGCCATACGCCGGCCCGAGGTGTTCTGCCCTACTCAAGAAGCACAAGGCACCCAACATCGCCTCCCCAACCCTCTATCTCTGACGTCACTGTCAACAGGTGAGCTGACCTCAGAGGACTGCAGTTCGAGTAACACTGGACTTTCGACACATTTGCTAAATACCTGGGGATTAAACGAATTATTTTTATTATACTCTCAAAATAAATAAGTGATTATAATCAGAGTAAAGTTATTGGCACACATTTTTTTTCGTTAATCTGCTGTTACCTACTGGTGAACCAGTGAAATGCACTGAGGATTTAACATCAGGCCAAAGTTATTGGTTAGGTATTTTTAGAAGTCTGTGTTTAATACCAACAACCATTATATATAATCAGTACGATTTTGCTAATTCTAGTGGAGCAGTTTCAACAGATACGCAGTCAAATTAACCGAATTAGAGCAGTTTTTAAAAAGATTGAATTTAAAGTGCATAAAGCTTGTTTGGCACAATTTTTATCTAAAACGCCTGGAATGATCTTGAGCCGGCAAATACAGTACGAGTAATAACACGACCAGACAGCACACAGACTAGACCATGAAACGGTTTCCCACCGTGGCAGCAACTGATATACAAAATATGGTGCCGTGACTGTAAAGACAACGGCAAGTCTAGCGTGTTAGGAAAAGAATGAGACAAAGATACGCATTTTAAATCTTTGGTTACTTTACCCCACTGAAGCTGGTATTGTGATATTTTAAAACGTGCTCTGTTCCTCAAAACGCAGGGGAAACAAAAAAAATTGCCTTCGTGAAATATGTTCTCGCAGCAACTATAACCAATCTTTTAAATTATTACCAATAAAACTTCCTTGTAAAATCACCTAATGAACACGATTGAATCTCCAAAGGAGGTTTAACTAGCCCACGGTTAACTCGCCATTCCATTGGCTAATATCCAGCCAGCAATGAACTTTATGTCTCCACAATATTTTTTGTTTTAAAATTTTTACCATGTAAATTTTTTTATTACCTTAAATTCTTGATATGAAACCTGGTTTATTTCAGCAATTCAGTGTGAATTATG
Organism: Clitarchus hookeri; assembly: GCA_002778355.1. Taxonomy (NCBI): domain Eukaryota; kingdom Metazoa; phylum Arthropoda; class Insecta; order Phasmatodea; family Phasmatidae; genus Clitarchus; species Clitarchus hookeri. The sequence continues at coordinate 227,424 of NQII01002200.1, read as the reverse complement.
TTCGTGTGCTGAGTGATAACTGGCACTTCTAAAGTGCGTGGGATATAATGGGTCGGTATAAAACAAGAAGTATTCACTTACAATGTCTACCAAATATTTAATATCGCACTTCTAATAATACAGCAAGTTACAAGACTGTCTGTGACTCACTGTTATGAGTGTAGTTGTATCTCCCTTATTGTTCACATCAAAATATGTCAGTCGCTGTTTATGACGAAATATGTGCGTCACTGCTTCTGTTAAAATATGTCACTCACTGTTTAAGTAGGAATAGGTCACTCACTGTTTACGTAGGAATAGGTCACTCACTGCTTGCGTAGGAATATGTCACTCACTGTTTACATAGGAATATGTCACTCACTGTTTACGTAGGAGTATGTCACGCACTGTTTATTGAAAACACGTGAGTCACTGTTAATATCAAAAATTCATTCGCTGTTTAAGTAAAAAATATATGAGTAACTGTTTATGTCAAAATATTTCGTTCACTATTTACGTAAAAATATATGAGTCACTGTTTACGTAAAAAATATGTAAGTCAGCGAAAGATAACCTTGAACCAGTAATAGCAATATTGTGGTATATATAGCTTCCAGCTAGTCTATGAAACTCGTTGGTTGTGAAGTACGCCCATATATATGCGGAGCGTGTTATTTTTGTTATATTTCATGTAGTAAAAGTGGAGTAGGCCACTGTTGTTCGCGAATCCCCTACAGCAATATTTCACGAGGCCGACCACAAAACCTCGCTCGATGCGTGCAGCACGAAGGCCATCTCATCAACATTAGAGATCGTTATACGACCCTGAATCTCGGATGGCACAGCGGAGTTTTGAGAAGGCTCGGACACAAAATGATCGGGTACAGAGAGAATCAAAACTGGCGAGTGTTTTTGAAACTTAAGAAAAAGAACCTGACTTTCCAGCAATGTGACAGCTATTCAGCAGATTGTTACGTCCATATCAAAGAAATGGCCAATACATCTGTTTTGAGTTGGTGATTCAGTATTGACATTGACTGGAAAACCGGTCGATTTAAATCATAGACCGTCTACAAACCTGGACTTCAATCGCTACTTAACTATGTATTATTTTAATACTGAAATGCTTTTTGACACATTTTTAATGAGCTGAAAATGAACACACACAAACAATTTGACCCAACCATGCGAAAACCAAAGCATACATATAAGTACAGTTATCTACTACCAAAAATGTTTCTGTCGAAATACATCTCAAAACACTGTAACATCTTAATGCATTTATGAATCGATAAATCCCAGGCGATAATCACTAAATTCCCGGACCCCTAATTTGCTAATTTACATGGGGAAATAACTTTACAAAGCAAAGAAATGAAATGGTGATTATAAATATTTTGGAACATTAATTTACATTGAAACATAATAAATAGTTATCTCTTTACATACATAAACTGGTTGATACTATAGGAGCTCAAAATGTCTTTGTGACTTACGTACTTAGAAAATTGTAAAGTATAGAATATTAAGAAATAAATCAATAATCATCAAGGGGGTGAGTAGTTAACTGTTGATCATTCACAATATCTGACTGAGACAGAAGGTTCTCTCGCAATGAAAGAAATTTGCGAATAATCAGGTTTGCGTTACTTGTTTGCGGAGAACAACATTTTTCAGAATATTTTGGATATGCAGGTTTTTTCACTTCCACGTAACTGCTCAAATGGAACGATAGTACATTTGGCACAGTCCTGAATATAATTTGCAATTAATAAGTTGACAACAGAAGTAGTGAAGTCTCATGAAAAATTAGTTAGAATTAAAACTGATATATTATGGTGGGAGCAAACAACGTAATAACGTCTTTAACTTGAATATACGCTGAATTATGATGTCTGTGTTGTATGTCAAGACAGTGTTGACATATTTGACATATGTCGAACTGCCAATGACTCACTCTAACATTGTGATGTCTTCTAGTCTGTAGCCCAATGAATATGTACCTCGGTTTCTCAGAAGAAAAGCTGACCTTCACCATTCTATTGATGCGCTGGCTTGCTGGCAATCCGGGGTATGTCTCGAGACTCCACGGCCTGAAAGCCACATAGATGTGTTTGCCATCTTCCACAATCTAACATTTTTATGTATTATGCTGTGCCCAACTGCACATGAGGCAGCATCCATTCGATAGACTGTAGTTTCAGTTCCACTGTCTCCAGGTTTTCTCCCGTACCCATTATGGTGTATGCATGCGTTTTAGCTAGGAGCAGCACCAGTTACTGCTTCGAATATAAGATCATTCGTTTGTAGTCTTCGGCAAATCCCAATTGCGTGGAGAGTGGGATGCACACTTCGAACTTTCCTCCAGAGTATATAAGAACACTGTAGTCATATTCGATTCCCCAGCTTACCATATTGGCCACAGACAGCTTATTCGGCATGAGCGAAAGGTAATTTTTGATCGTTGAGTTTATGTCTACATCTCGCGACTGGTCCACCTCAACACCATTGAGCAAATACATGATGCGATCGATCAGGTGAAGAATTACATTACTCATTATTTACGTCGATGACAGGTTGGTTCCATTTTCTTTCGTTAGAGTCCTAATTCTCAGGAAAGATTGGCAAGGAAGAGAGCAGATATCTTGATTTTGGACCACAATCCGAACTTCCGATGGTAGGGTGTATGATCCGATTAGGAAAGACTGGTATGCATGAAGTTCCACCTTTGTTACACTGTCTTCAAAAATGGCAGGCTCTTCGACGTTTAGGTAATAATCCATGGCGATTGACTTTGAAGCCGAGACTGCGAAGGTAAATCTCACTGGCATATGTTAACTCCTTGGAGACCTGTGATTTACTGATTGAAGTTGTCATAAATCTTATTTCCATCTTCTCGAAAGCAGGCATATGGTGATTTATTCGTTTCGAAAGTTAACCAACTCTCAGTGTTGGTCGACGAGTGCCAAAACCACCTTGTGTGCTCTCTTTGCGACGACCAGAACTAAAATGATGCTTTGTGGTGCTACAGCCAGTTTAATACCTGGAGGGACCATAGGCGAAAACTCGTGCAGCATATTGCTCAGCCTTCTATTGAGGTATGTGCCACTCGCTAAATTGCATTTTATTCGTATCACACTGACTTGCAAAATGTTTACGGGCAGCGACGATTCGTGTGTTTTGCCAGCATCGTAGGTGTGTAGCTGGAACCCCAACATCGGTCCGATAGTATCCGGTTTCGTAAAGTTGATATCTTTGCTGTACCTTATGATACACTTAAGAGTAATTAGGATTCCCATGTATTTCGAATTCCATGTCGGTGGACAGCGAATCATCAATGTACCCTGCAATGTCATATATTTCATAAGATCCTATGGGCAATGTTACTTTGTTGGAGAAATCAACACTTTTTACGAGGTATATCTTACAGGTGTTTCATCGATGTTCGGTATCGAATTGTAGGTTTGAAAATCGACAATGCCTATGCACCATTCGTCCTCCAGGTCGAGTGGCAGAAAGTGTACAGCACGCAGCTCGGAGCTACGCCCTACCAAGTTAAGAGTTATCGACATGACTTATTGTTTTACCTACAATGTGCAGTCATTTGATAAAATTACTTGTTTGAATGAACCAGGAAACGAAGATATAAATGTCCGTAGTACAGAGTGTTAGGCATCTACTCCATCTCATAGTTGTAAGTCAGCTTCGTTCCTTTCAGGTACTATCGCAGTTCGAATGGACGACGCTAATTTAAAAAACTATCATAATAGTCTGCATGTTTCCCTTGTTTAATGTAAGCCACCCATTGTTTACCAGGCCCCTGGCTGTCGTATCCATATTAATTATGGTGCAATATTTACATTTTGGTTTCTGTGGCAAATAGTCTCATAAACAATCCTCTAAAATTAATACTTTTTCAATTTGTGTGCATCCAGTTCCAAATCCATGTTAGTGTGCAGTCATTTCGGTAGAGATTTTACTATTTCCTCTTCCTGCTGCATTGCTTTTGCACACTTCCACCTCCTACTGGGCATGGCTTTAGGTAGAGGCCTTGGCGGTTTTTTTACCCATGGCAATAGCTTTTATATTTGCATTATGTCTTTGGATCTCGGACATCTGCTTCTGTTCGTTCGATGCTGTGTTGACTGCTTGGACTATACCGCTCGTGGCTCCGACTAGGCTCCAGAGGGCCCCGAGTCCAGGCCATAGCAATGGGGAAAACCCGCTAGTAGAAGTTTTTTAGTCTTGCATGCTTTTCTTCTCTTTGTCACTGCTCGTCGTTTCACTTGTGCCTTTCTCTTGCTCTCTTTCCTTGTTCCCATTATAACCTGTGCATTTGTCTGGCTCTTATCACCCATTCCCATCTTCACCTTGGCTTTCATCATGTTGGATACTCCTCAGGGAGTTATTTTTTCACAGAATCTGGTGTCTGATGCTTTTCTTATCTCGTCGGCTTTCTGTGAAAGTATCTTGTCTGCCTAGTTACTGGCTTGTAGATCCATGTGCTGGGAATAAGTGATGACATGCTGCTTGCATGCTTCTTCCAGAGCGTTTATGTCCGTGTCTCTGTGTAAAATCCTTTAAGCTACCTTGGTTTCTGACCATCAGAACCTGTATTTAGGAATGTGCAGCTCGAACGGTAGGAAGTTGATCAGCGTACCGATGATTCCGCTTCCAGCTACCTCTTCGAGGCATCGCAGTGAACTGAGCGAGAAAAGTATAAATACACTCCGTTTATACTTTTTTGTTTCAGTTTAATTTTAGACTTGGAACAGTATGGATTTAAAATGCTAATGATACATCCGCTTTGTCGCTTGTGCAGTAAAGCATTTACAGCTCTCTTCAGCATGCATCTACATTAAATAATGACCTGAAAAATGAAAATTTCCAGTGTGACGTTTGAATGTGAAATCTGCCAGAGGCAGTTTACTCGGAGTTATATTCTGAAGAGATATTCTAAAACTTGTAGCACTGCTTGTCTGCAACTGCAATCAGCACCACAGTTAGAACCACATGCACCACATGCACCACAGTTAGAACTGCACGCACTGCAGTTAGCACTGCAGTTAGTCCAGAACACAGACCACAGAACAGCATCCCATCATTATCGCTATGTCATCTCGACGAGAGAAAGAAGTTCTGAAGATATGTGGTGTTACGAACTGCTTTTATAGACCTTAAAGTGAGTGGTGGTTAGAAGCTATATGCTCTACCAACGCCAGTATAATCGAAACTATATTTTAAAGAGATATGCTGATATTTACAGCTTGATGTCATGTTGAAAGCATCCGACATGAAGCTTTAACTTCTGAAAGATTGTAGGTACTTGTCTCTTGGAGGTGATGGTGCATGTTTTGCTACACTGTGCAGCAAACAACCCTCGCCTGTGGGGTTCGTCAATTAGTCGATGGATGTGTTTGCATCACCTCGTCTAGCTTCTGCAGCATCGGGAACTCCAGAGCTAATGAGATCTACGCCAGTGCCATCGACTTCTTGGGTCCTGTCTTCTTCCTCTTCAGCCTTTTCATCAGTCTCTTTGACTGAGGTGTCTATGTGTCTAACAGCCAATGAGAGTTCTTAGAACATTACCAGGGCCTTCAAAGTGTTTCAAAACAGTAGGCTTTAAAGGAAACAAACAGGCTGCAGAACTTTACTATGGAAAGTGCGAGCCATATGGACCTACAGAAGTTGTAAAATACAAAAATCTACTGCTAAAATTTAAAGTGAAAAAACAAAGATGTTACAATTGGACAGGAGGGTGAAAATACAATGCTGCCTACAGAACTGCTGGATATGTTGTGAAAACTGTACTGAAATGTACATATTGTACTGATGATAATGTCGGTATTAAATGCTCAGATATATAAAACAGAAGTTTTTAATTATGCATCATAATAGTTTTTTTCAGTGAAATTATTGGGCTCACTGTGGGATAGAACCTAGACTACCCTATTCTCAAGGTTGGTGCACTGTCTCTAGCGCAGCCAGGGAACATGTGTTTTCAGATAACTGAAAAACAGAGTACATACATAGATGAAATATATATAAGATGTGCTGCTTTCTTACTCGTCATTATAAAGTTCATACATATACTGTTATTTCTATATAAATGGTACATATTCGAAATAAGTACATGTATATAATATTTAAAACTAAATAAATTGTTACCTTGTATTGTATAACTGAATTCATCTCGTAATGGAAAAGTGCATGTGTGACTCGGCTGGTCTACCACCCCAGATCTTGACGTGTCTCTCTCTCTCTGTCTCTCTCTCTCTCTCGGCTAGTGTTCTGTGCCATCCCTTCGACTTGCCGAGACCTGCACAGTGCCCGCGCTGCCGGTCGACCACCTGGGCTGTCTTACAAATTCTCACTATGTTAGTTGTTCGCGCAATGTCGGCCGGGTTGTATGTGTTCCGCTGCTGGTGTTGTGAGTGTTGGCTGTACTCTGAATGTGGTGGTTTCGTTTCAGTCGGTTCGTAAGGAAGTCGTTTGTTATTCTGTTGTACTGAACAGGACAGTCTGGTCTTGTCTAGCATCGTGTAACACACAACGTACAGCACCCGACGCTTGTGTACAATGTTATTGCGGTGGTTGGTAAGTGCTTATATCTATTTGAATTTACATTTTGATTTTATATCTGTTTGCATCTGTATGTAGTAGTGTTGAACTATCGCACCTGTGCTTCTCGGCTTCGCGAAAGTATTTTTTTTTCTACTAACGTGGTGTACAGCACTCGCTGATCGCGCAATATACGCTGGTTGTACGCTGGTACGCTGGTACGCTGGTACGCTGGTTAACAATTGGCTTCTATAATTGTTTTTTATGTCTGTAAGCATAAGCACGTAGAAGTGCCGTCTCTCTTGCGCGACTAATGGCTTTAAATGTGTGTGGTTTTGTGGCAAGCAAAGGAACACAGTCTTTACAAGTCACGTAATGTGTATCACACTTGATGCATTGTAGTCATTTTTGAGGTGGGTTCTTGTAATCATTCGTTATTTATCATGTCAGCATGCATTCTAGCTTTCACTAAACTTCTTGGTGTGATAGCAACACTGAGATCACTATTATGGACTGTGGCTCAATCACGTATTTTTAAAAATATATTGTGACTCGTTATGACATCGTGCTCGTGATGTATTTTCGTATATGTTAGTCCTTTATTGTATGATACATGACTGATTTTTCATGTGCAGTGCAGTTTAATATCTTTTACACTAGGTTTCCCCGACTCTCGTGTTAGGCTGACAGTACTTATTAATATAAAATGTACATGTTTTAATGTAACCTGCGACTACACATGTTTTGTTACCGGTGTAAGTGTATACTCCATTATTTTTCATTATTTGGTTGGTTGTTAAGGGTTACCCATGCTAGCGATAACTCGGGCTGCTAGGCCTTGTGTCGGACTGGCAGTGTGGCAGTGTTAGTTTATTACTATATATGTATTTTACTGTTACCCACTATAATGTACACCATCCATGCAGCGCACTTGTGTATATCTTGCTTTTTTCATATAGTTTATTGTATATTACCCATTATATTGTTAATTTATGTATATATTTTCACATATACATATACAGCCTGGATTTCGGTGGGCGAATGGAGACTGCATGTCGCTGAGTGGGATCCGAATTGGTAGACACCTGTGGTAGCAGACGACAAGGGTGGGGTTGGCGATTGTCGAGTGCATGCAGGCCGATGTGTTTTTGTGCTATTTCAGCCCCTACACTCCTGCATGCAACGGTAACTTAGCAATGCTCTTGAATGTATACCTTTATTTTCTTTACATGCGTGGATGGTTGTTACAAGTTCCCGAACTTCAAAAGTTTAAAAATGCTGAACAACTGTACTTGTAAGGCCTACTTGACCTTATCTCCTTGATTGCCGTCGGAAATTATGTCTCTGATACGAATTTGGTGGTCGTATCTTCGGTGGGTGGGAAATATCGGACAAAGTGTACTTGTCCCTGCCAACCTGTTTGCCATCGGAGGTGATGTCAATGATATGAATTTGGTGACTATAGCTGCTGTAGGCGGGAAATGGCATCCTAGTATGCTTATACGAAGGACTAAGGTGTACTTGACCCTGCAGTCATCTTTGTCGTTGGAGGTGATGCTATGTTATTAATTTAGTGACATATAGCCTCGGTAGGTGGGAAATGATAGCCAACTATGCTTATACGACGGCTTAAGGCGTACTTGACACTACCATCCTGCTCGTTGTCGGCAGCGATGTCTTTGTTATAAATTTGATGACCATAGCTTCGGCGGATGGGAAATGGTGGAAGACTATACTTATAATATGCCTTAAAGTTTAGTTTACCCATCAGCCCTGTTCTTCATCAGAGCTGATGTTTAAGATATGAATTTGGTGCCTATAGCTTCGGTAGTCTGGAAAAAGGTGGGCGACTATGCTTACGAGTGGGTTTAGGTTGTGTTAAACCTTGTTCGTCATCAGTGGTGATGCATATGTTATGAATTTGGTGAATGTATCTTAATCGGTTCGGAAATAACAGCCAACTAACCTTATAAGAGTGCTTAAGGCCTTCTTGTCCCTGCGGTACATTTATTCGATGGAGGTGATGCCTTTGTTATACATTTGGCGGCTCTATCTTAAACGATTCAGAAATTCCAGCCAAATGTGATTTTAAGTGGGCTTAGGGCATTCTTGACGTGCGCGCGGTGCGACTCTAGGCTAGCTTGCGTGTTCGGACTTCGCTCCATGGTGCACAAGGAAAAAGAGACCAGAAGGAATATGAGAATACCAAGGTGGAATTACTGAGCATGGGACTCGTCCCCTGCCAGGATGCCAGGTGAAAGGAGACCAGAAGGAATATTAGAGAACCAGGGATGGTAGGGGACGATGGTCATGAGGAAACATCCAAATTGGAGGGCTCGGAAGGCAAGAGAGAGGAAAGGGTGCAAATAAAGTAAACATGAAGGATTATGAGAAAACCCCCCAAGAGATAGAATAGACAAGATAGATAGAGAGAGAGAGAGAGAGAGAGAGACAAGAATGAATGAAGACTGTGAGAAAAAACGCAAGAGAGAAAATAAATGAAACCGGAACGAATATGAGAAAACCGTAAGGGATAGAGCAGACGAGAGGGAACGGACGTGGGTGAGAGAGACTGGAAGGAATATATATAGTATGTAACACAGCCATCATAGCCATGCTCTTGATAATTTAATGTGGCACTCTTAGCCATTAACGGCCATACCGCGCCCCGGCCGCCCAATCGGTGGGGGAGAGCAATCACGCCCTCTCAACGCAGACATGACCAGCGCTCACTTAAGTTGACCAGAACCGGAGCCCCGTTCTGATTCATAAGCTCACCCGAACATGTCCTACCACAAGGCTTGAGATCCTCGTACTCAGATTACCAAGCATGTAGTCTAGCCACAGCAGTATCCAAACCCCTAACGTCATTGCAGGACGCTACCGGAGCAGGTGCCTGCTCACCGCCCGGCTCTTCAACAAGAGGAGGAATCTCTCCGAGCCTCCTCCAGCATGCGGAGTTAACCACTGCCAGCACGAGTCCAACCTCTAGTGATCGTTACATCAGAGAGAACCTTTGATGCGGCCAACCCGATCAGCCCGGGCTCTCACTTATTTTCCATGGCACTTGTGGTTTTTCAATGTCCAACCACCATGCCGAATCACCCCCGGAAGGGAGGTGCGGAAGGGCTCTGAAGGGTTGTCTTCGTCATTTTTCTAAGAATCTGAAGTCCCAACGGAACGCCCTTTTGTCATCATCGCCTGCCGGACTCACCAAAGCCAACCACAGAGTGATCGACAGGCTGTAGACCGTAAAGGTCGTGTCATTAGAATTTCTTCATTTAGGAAATTCCTGTCTTGGGGCCTAACAGCCTGAATGCCAAGTAGAACAACACCCCGCCAAGTGGTCGGGCATATGTACCAACTGTCGGCCCAAGCAATCATGGCAGATACCCCTATCCAGCCACGAGGAAGCTGGTATTCCATAGGGAACGGGCGACGGAGCCCAGTCTGTTTAAACAGGTGAGGCACAAGAAGCCTTAAGTCACCATGGGTGGAGAGAGGCTATAAGAGACGCATCACCCAATCTTTTCTAGGGCCGGTGGCGTGAATGCCAGGGTTAAACCTCAAACCCTCATTCCCCCATAATGAGTCACTTAGCTACATTGTAGAGTCATGCTATTTTCGGACTGAGTGACCTGTAAGAAAATTTGGGAAGGAGGTAAATTCGGAAGTTTTAGACGTTTTTGAGGGGAAAAGGGAAATTTTGGGAGTTTCTGAGGGATAAAAGGTGTATTCCTAGGGAAAGAATGAAAAAAAGAGAAATCCTAGATGGCCGTCTTCCCAGCCCCAAGACCTTGCCGGTGAACATACCATTTCTAACTACTAAAGTAATTCTGTGATGTTTGTCTAAGCATCATTTTAATTCAATGGAAAACATTTTACCCACCTAGACAGAGTGAAGAATACAATTTCTTCATGACATGTCTAACTGTTCTTTACAACATGGCTTGAAAACAAACTTTTTTTAGCTTACCCTTCGTGGCTTTTCCAGCGTACACTCCACCAACCAGCTATTAATTTTCTATACAAAAAGACCTACCTCTTTGTAGAAGAAATTAGTGGTTTTGCACTCACGTGCTAGGGTTACCAGTTGCTATGCGCGCTTACTCTTGCGCACGCCACATTTTTTTCTTTTTTGAGCTTACCACGGGTAAAGCTCCCACAAATCTCTCCCTGCCTCAGCGGCCGCGGTAGCTAATCGGTTTGACTACTCACCTCCCACCAAGGCGAACCGGGTTTAATCCCCAGCCTGGTCACTCTGGATTTTCACAAGTGGGAATCATGCCGGACGATGCCGCTGGTAGGCGGGTTTTCTCGGAGATCTCTCGTTTCCCCCGTCTCTTCATTCCGGCACTTCACCATTATCACCTCATTTCACCCTCATCAACTCACAAGACCTCGTAGTTAAGAGCCGCCCAATTCTCTCTGCCACCTTTTGCGACTGCCTCTGGACGTCACTTATAGTCATAACGAAACTGACTTTAAGGAGAGAATTGCAGTCGCTGGATTTCGAAAGTGTACTTGGGTGAAATGAGTGGCATGCACGTTATGAGAACTTATTTCTCCTTGCCCCTGTCCCAAATTCATATCCAGTAGAAGATATGGCCTCGATTGCATCTTTTTGCCAAGCCTTGTCTTGGAGACTGGTGCCATTGCAGCGTTTTGGTCGCTTAAGGTTTCGCAGTAACATGACAGCAGCATCTACCCTCCTTTGGCCAGGAGGGTAGATGCTGCTGAATTACTCCATAGACCAATGGACTCCATTATTCATATTTACATCTGTTCCCACAGATTTGTACTACTCTCTACCTACTCCTTCCAACAACTTAAGTAATCAATGATAATTATTTATTATATTGTCAACGTTATACAACCCTAGTAAAATTTTCTATGGTAAAATTTTTAAAAAAGTAATATTTCTCATTAATTTTAAAACTCTAAATTAAAAAACTGCATAGGCAGATTTTTGTCTTCTCAACATTTGCAGTGTTAACGCTACTGGAATAAATTCAAGTAACATTAAATACTATTTTCGCGAACAAATTTCTTTTTTGTTACAAAACAAAATTCAAACAAACGTTCTTGCCATTGTTATAATACTTTATTGCGATAGTTCTCTAGATTATTCGCACATTTATCATTCTAAAAAATTCATTTGCTTATACGTATATCTATAATGTTGTAACACAAAAATTGGTTATTGCGCAAGTGGCATATAATCCAATTCAGTCTCCATCCAAAATCACATATGAAATTATTAACTACGGTATAAAGTTTTATTTATACACACACAAAAAGAATATCATAATGGAAAAAGGAACATAGAGCGATATATTTCACATATTGTGCAATTTATGAAAACGAGTTAGTTAATTCTTTATCCATCTCACTTTTGACCATATTGTGTGCAACTGGAAGGCAAACTAAACTTCTTTTTTTACAGTAATAATCAGGTTTCTTTTGTATTCATAATTTTATCGTGATAAGTTTTAATTTAATATGCTGGTTAGAAATATACGGGCACGGAAAAGATATACCATAGGTAAAATGTAATCTAAAACACATTTCACCACTTTATATTTTCTTAATTTCTTGAATCTGAAAAAATTTACATCTTCATTTTTAGGTATTTATGTAGCCAATATTTTTTGCAAAGATCATAACTATATCTCATGGGGTTTATGAGAAAAAGAGGAGTTCTCTAAAACACATTACAGCCATTTTCATTTTTCCACAAATTTATTTTTAGGTATTTATGTAGCCAATATTTTAAAGCAAAGACCATAACTCTATCTTATGGGGTTCACGAGAAATTGGGGAGTTCTCGAAAACAAATTTCACCCCTGTTCATCTTTTCTGGTGTCGATTTTCCAAAAAATCCTAGAATTAATATTTATATATTTTTACAGTCAACTAATTGAATCTGAGAATACAACGATATTTCATAGGGTTAATGAGTTTTTTTAGGAGTCCTCCAAAAAACATTTTACTGCTTGTAGCCAGCGTACGAGTCAAATTTCAAACAGTAATTTCGTTGTGGGTGCCTGCACCCAAAGGAGAACCCATCCCTAAATTTTCACTCCTTTGCGTCGAGCGGTTTTTTATTTGCGTTGAAGAGAAGCTGAGTCATTCAGAAACTTCATTTCATAAATAAAAATTTTGATGCTAGAAGTGCTTACTTTCGTATTTGGTGCTCATGGATACTTCGATTGGCACTCTGTCGTCTATTCTCCTTCTCATGACTTCAAGTTACTTTTTAAACAAACTACGCACTTATTTCGTACAGTAAAAGGGCGAATTATCCCCGCCTTCACGAAGTTTTAATTGGACTATTGCAATGGAACTTATTAGGCTGACAAAAACCCCGCCATGTATGAGACATTTCCTGGTGACTGAGAGGAGGGGTAACAGGCGAAGTTCAGGACTCTCGTTTGGCGTGACATGTTCCGCGATTTCTAACGATTGCGCAGAAACATGCGCGTCAGTTAGACGTCAAGCAAAACTTTGATCCAGTGTGCCACCTGCTCTTTTTTCGGAATAGTGGAGGAGCGAAAAATTCACCGGAGCAGATCTGCGAAGCTATTCAACGCAACTTCGCACATACGAGTAGGCTAGCTTTAACGTAAATTATGATATAGTGCGTAGAGAAGTTTACTTAAGTGCTGAAACGTAAGAGTTCGCGAGCGGAGCGGTAGTTGGTGCATGACCGGAAGTCGCAAGAGACGCCGAGAGGTAAACAGGGCTGAAAACTGCGGAGCGTGTGTGTGTGTGTGCGCTTGTGACCAGAAAGTCGACGGCACGTGTGGATGCTCGTGGGGTGAAACCAGCGTACTTCGAGAGCATCGCGATTGCGAGGAAGCAATCGGGGTGGTTCTCACTGTTGTCCTAACTGACGGAAACCTTTTGCGGAAGTGTGCGGATTTTATATATAATCAAAGTTCATCTTAACTAAACACTCAACTGATTTCCTAAATAGAAAATACGAAATCTTCTCCGTCAGCATAAATTTGGCTTTACAACACTGGGCGTTCTCTGCCACTACACTCAAGGCAGTCAACGATTTATGAAAATAATTTAAAATAAAACATGCTAGCATAAAACTGCTCGTACCACAGATAACCACGTAATAACCAATAACAATACAGGAGACTGACATCTGTTTGTGACGTAAAATAGTAATTTAATAAGGAAATGCACGAGTTCAATGTTATGCTGGGGACGGGGGCGTAATTTTATTGATGCAAGGGGCTTAATCACAGAGTAATAACCTCACAAGTGTGTAACTTCTGTGAAATCTCCGCATAAAAAATACTAAAACAAAAATGGAATTCTTGGGTTGCTGGAAAATGCTGCACACATATGTAATGGCGTTATTTTGAATAAGTGTACTGCTTGAAGCTTTGGAATTATTTCCGTACATAAAAGTAATTAAAATTACCTTTGTCAACTGAGCATCCATAATTACGAAGAGTCCCAGATTTTTTGTTGTCATTACTCTTCCGAAATCTTTTGAAAAAATTTGTTAACTTACAGGCTGACGTTAAGACTATGATTAACCAATTGAACAGTTCGTCAGTGCCTGAAGTGACCATTTGAAACTATCTGATATAAATACTCTCTAATCTCGTTTATAAAATAATTAATTCTTTGTGATAACAACATAGATTTATTAATTTTGTTTGGCTACCACATATTTTTCGACGACTCTTTATGTAACTCTATTAGTCGCATTTCTCTCTTATAATTTGTGAGCGTATATTAAATGGAAAAAATACTTCGCCCATGCATTTTATTAATAATAAAACCTACGTAATATAAAAACTTGGCTAAGACCAGACATTTTAAAAAAGGTTAGGAAAACTGGGAAACTAAATGAATGGTTTGTTTTTCAAATCCAAAGTTAAATTGAACTTTTATTTATATATCAACAATTTTGGAGTTAACTCCGAAACAAGGAAAAATTTTATGCTACGCTCGTTTCCAGAATAAACGAAATGGTTATATGGGTCATGCAATATTACAAAAGATATTTATTGGCTGTAATACAGACCACACTGAGTTTTTAGGCCACGCCTAATTACCAGAACTTGTGGCGTATGTAAGCAGTGCGTGAACATATGGTAATTGTGGCATAGTTGCTAATTACAATAGAACAAATCTTCGTAGCTATAATAAGAAAGAAATACAGTACGTAACTCAAATTAGGCAAATAAGAAAGGAAAGGTTTATCATAATGTTTTATTCCTTTAGTAAAATATTTTTCTCCAGTAATGCAGTTCGAGAGATTCATAATTCACTATTTGCTACCAAATTTATGCAAAAATATCCGAAATCTTTGGCTTTGTTAGTTCTTGTATATAAAGCGCCTGCCTATCTTGAGCATTAAATTATTTACAGAGCGGTTAGAATTCGTGTTTTTAAACAAAACTTCTAAACTTCTCTCAATTTATTTAGTAACGCAAATAATAATTAAATCATTTGGCATGGTAATGGAAATTTCAAGATATAATGCGTATTAGAGTCAAACTGCGTGATCCTTTTGCCGTAATTATGTTATATAAATTGAAAAATTTTACTTGTATAACATTTACCGTTAAAAAATAATTCGTTAGAAGCATAAGTCCACGCGCTGCTGGTTGAAAACTGCTTTTGATTGATACATTTAATTAGTTTTTAAAATATCATATCCACCCCACCTAAATATTGCATTCATAAGGCAATCAACCCAAAAAACATTTCAATTGCAGTATTTAAACTCCCAGCATTTGTGGCTTTCTAAATTATCACGCAAGTTCGTCCGTAATTAATTCAACATCCTTACCAGCGACGAGATAACTGACGTTATGTTGCTAAAACATTATTTATATTCTATAAATTACTTGACATCTAAGTTGAGTTTCGCGGAAAGTTTTAATTTCTCGCTGCATTTCCAATTTATTTAGCTCAGATTCAGTTTGGTGCTTAAATGGTTTTAACTGTCACGCATCTTAGGTGTCTGCCAACGAATCACAAGCCGTTATTTAGTTAGATAATCTGATTGGCCTGATAAGATAAGAAAATGAGTTTTCCGTAAAAGTACTTCGCCAATAACCAAAGAAAGGCTGAAGGTTCACATGCATGGATTATTCCCTGTGCGTGAATTGCTTCCCGACATTCAGAAGACCCTAGCAGTTTTATTTCCTTATACAGTGAGCTTATTTTTATTACAATCGTTATTCAGCACGAGATAAACCAGTAGTTTCTACGAGTCGGTGTGTGTATACGGGTGAATATTTAATGCGAATTTTGACATTGTTACGGTGTCCGCAGATATCAGTCTCTTGAAAATGTATACAGCTGCGATTGCAGCCATGATTCCTCATAATTATAAATCAAGGAAATGGTAGGGAGCAGTGAAACTATTTGATAAAGTGTAAAAGTAGATGTATCCTCTACTGCAGTTGCCAGAATAGAAAGGGTGTTAATATCGCACGATTTATTGGCAAGAACGCGAAAAATTTGGGAAATTATTTTTTATAAATCTATATTTCAAATTTGCTATAAGCACGCCTTGATCGACTATAAACCAACAAACGAACCAGGTCGGAATGTCGTGCGTGATGTTTGATATGAAGTAAAATTAATAACTCACTGGGGCAGCCTCGTGTGAAAAAATAGCCGAGGTCCTAGTATACAAGAGTACATATAGTACATTCAATACGTACCATAATTATCTGACGCGATCTCGTGCCTTGGTATACAAGAGACTGTGGAGTCTTACTTACAAATCAGTGAATCGGTATTTTGTTTTAATTGAAGGCATACACGTTTTGTAGACATATGTATTATCATCACACACATTCATTAAAACATTTTGTTAAAATATTTCTTACTTTAACAGATACAATTTAAAATATCAAACTTTGCAAAGCAGAATTATTGCAGCAAATATATTTTGTAATCACAGCCAGAAAGTTTAATGAAAATTTTCGAGACACCTGCTAAGGCCCATATTTCTTTCCGTCTTATGAATTTTCCTTCCTCTTAACGTAAACATTACATCACCAAGTACTTACAAGTCGTTAACCTATGAATTGACTAAAGAACACAGTGAAGTATAATCCATTGATGGTTACTTACAACTTTTCTGAAGTCCTACTTAAGTAATACATTTGCGCTATTCCTCCGCCTCATGTAAACAAAGGTTGTATAAGTAAAAAAAATTACAAGAAATGGACAACACACCATATTCGTGCACATTCATCACTTCAATAATATTTTACATGAGAAATACCTCTTACTAGAATTTAACAACATATATAGTTCTCTCTGGTTTCATTCGTTTCAATTAAAGATATAATAATACAATATACAGACGAAGAATAAGTAAAAGTTCAATGTAACCAAAAATAAGATACTTATTTTGTTAACCGACTATGAAACGCTTGTGATACATTATACATTTAGGATACAACCAAATAATACATGGGGTGATATTTCAATGGTTTCATTCATAACGTGTGGAGAGAAAGCGAATAGACCATTTTAAGAAAACTACATATTAGAGACCCGGACGTTTCACGGATTCATTTGGCAATAATCTATACTCCGCAATCCTGTGTATGCTTGACCTGTGTGCAACAAACCGTGAGCCAGTTGGATAAAAACTCAAAATCGCATTGCTTGCCAACTCCTTTCGCCTTCGTGATATACATTTTGTTGGTCACCCGGGTACGTAAAGTTGCGGACTCCTGCGTTGTTTTGTATAACTTCAAACTTAAATTAAAAAATACTTGATGACCTGACCAAACATTTTATTACAAGGATTTATTGTTTATATTATCATATAGCTGCTGTGGTTTTAATTTAGACATTTTATCAAAAACACCTTGTAGGTAGTCAATATCTTTTACGTGTTCTCGCACTAAAATATATTAATTAAGAGTCAGGGACATTTTCTCCTTAACTTTTTAAAATAATTAATTTTGCCGCAAATGAATCACATCGAATACTCATAATTTTTATGAGTATTTATGTAAGTTGCCGTATACTGTAGATGGCTTAGTGAACGCATTAATGTATTGACGTGGCAAATGTTTACCATCGGTTCAGAGTCATGCATACTAACTACTATATTTACTGGAGGTCCTGTGATATCAGTGAATTACATTATATGGTGCTTGTACGTGTTACCGAAATGTAAAGCTAAGTTTAAGGATATGTAACAACCCTTAGTATAGGCGGGAGCCTTATTACGTACTATAAAATAAAAGATAAACGCACGCAAGCCCAAGCGAAGCACATCACGGGGTACAGAGTGCACTTGGAATCATGCTCGGGTATTGTCATCATTTGTGGCTCAACGTCTTTTCCCATTAAACACATTGTTAAGAGACAGCGGCCTCGTAACTACGCTAATAAAGGGGCGCGGCAAAAAAAAAAGCCATTTACAGCCCTCCAGCAGTGCAGCTAGGAATTTACGGCCTTGCTAACAGGTGGGTGCAGTAAACAGCCACAACACCCGAGTAAAAAATTTAAACAACATTACATGGTCGATTACAATCGTTAAAAAAGTTTTGTGCCTGCAAAGCAGCGAGTTGCACCTCCCAAGTCTCACTCGAGTCTTTAGTGTTTCTTTAATTTTTGCTTTACCTTCAAACGATTTCTGCCGTCTAGTGGTAGAACGAACAAAGGGAACCGCATGACAACTTATCCGTTCGGGCTCAAGTCCCTGTTTGGGTTAAATATTTTTTTTTTTTTCGAAATACGAGTGGTATGAGTTGTACGTTTAATAGCCTATATAATACGCTAAGAACATTTCTACAATACTATTCTCAATTTTGAACGTAAACTGGAATATGTAGTAGGATAACCGTATGAATGACAACTATAACAGCACCAATATTTTTGTCCTTAAATTGGTAAATAGTAAGGTCATATTTATTTAGGTCACTTTAATTATGTACGCTTAAGCAGTCCGTTTAAAGGACTCTTACTAATTCTGCAAGGGCAAGAAATTTCATGATTTTGCTTTTGTTTCGACAAACTGAAAACATGACTGACTGTATAATCACACAATATGCATTAATATAGCAAACGACTGTCAATTTCCCGATAACTAGCCTAATTTCGACTCCGAGGAGATTTAGGCGTTTTAAATGAATACTATTTTTGCACTATGATAGCAAAATGTCAATACAAAATACAATAAATGTAAGTAAATAAATATCGTATGTAATAGCGATAGTACTGGTGTCACAGAATCTGGTAATTAAAATTTTTACAAACTTAGTTGAATACAAAATTAAATCAAATAGTTATGAAGAGATAACGAAACATATAAAAATAAACGATTTTAGCATTTTGAATTTAAATTTTTTTTTTTAAACGGTTTTAGAACCAAGCAAAACTAAAAAATTTATTCTTTTGAAAAATATTAATAACTTGAAGATCAGTTCTCAAATGAAAGCAACTAACAAAAAAATACATTAACAGCAATATAATAATATTTTATTTGATAAATGTAAATATTTTAATATAATTTTATTTAACTTAAAATTATAATGACATAAATTTATAAAATTAAAATCGTAAAAGTTTTGATTATTGAATTTTTTCAGAGGAAAAATTTGGACACTCGGCTATACAGGATTCTGGGACAATTTGATTTTATTACAACTAACATAATTTTATTTATACTAAAAATATGCTCTTTTCAAAGATGTTTGCAATAAAGTGATACAATTTAATTGTGATAGAATTGCCTAGAGCTGGTTGCTAATATTTGTTCTCAGGTTTATTTTTTTGAAATTTATTTATTACTTACATTTCAAACCTTTTAAATTTTTATACTTTTTTGCAGAAATTCTTTTAGTTTGTTTGTGAAGTTATTGCGACAATATTGGTTTCAGATGGTATGAAATATTTCAGAATTACCATACAAGCACATATTTTCTTAGTTTCTATCATTTGAGAACTAATCTTTTTATTTAATTTTTGATACGTTTTCCATTTATATTAGAATTTTTTTTAGGTAAATAAATTTTAAAATTCATAATTAAAATTTATTGTTTTAAATAACGAAGTAACATAACCGCCATAATTACGCTTCTACTGTGCAATAACTAAATAAAATATAAACTATTTGGGGAAAGATAACCGCACATAGTGTATTGCACACTATCACATCACTGGGATTATATAATATATGGCTCTCTTCACGGAAATCTCGGGGTGTTTAGTAACGCATAAACGAATCACAGTTTGGTCGTCAGAGAGGCAGCAGGGTTCTTCTACACACGACAACCACTAACAACAGAAATACGATACCAGTGACTATTTTACACACATTTATTTCTTCGCACATCATTACACGCAATCTGAAACAATGAAGAATGAAACGCAAATGCTAAATCTCTATGTATAAAATGGAGTTTCCAGCTGACTGGTTTTCCCAATTTTCAATGCACAGCCCAAACAGCTGGGTGCAAAAGCATGCCAATTTGGTGATGTCTTACCCTTAAGATGCAGACACGCACTAAGAAAGGATTTTTCGAAATCCGACCCCTAAGAGGGCGAAAAGGAGTAAGATGTTTTTTAAAGGACTCATGAATAGCTCATTAGCCCCACAATATACCGTCGTGATCTTTGCTTTAATGGCTACTTATATAAATGGGTAAAAGTGAATTGAAGGATTGTTTAAATTTTAACCTCTACGGAGGTGAAAATGTGTAAAATGTTATTTGAAGACTCCTCAAATGCTCACTAACCCGTTGAGATATCGTTATGCTTTGCCTTTATATACACCCTAAAAATGATTAAAGATATATTTTTTGGAATTATATCCATAAGGGGGAAAATAAATGTGTAAAATTTGTTTTCGAGCACTTATTAATAGCTCATTAACCTTGTTATATATCGTTATGCAAGTTACTTATAAAGGTTCACCACATGTATGCCTTAAAGACAATGTCAACATTTTTCAAATTTCTGCCCCAAATACGGTGAACATTAAGAAAAATTATTTTGGAGAAATCGTTTGATATCTCATTAAAATAATAATATCGTTATGCTATTTACTTCTAAGCTTTTGCTACATTAACACCAAAAATGTAATTTAAAATTTTTAGAAATTCTAACAAATATTTACAAAATATAAAGATGTGAGCATCGTTAGCAAAAAGATAAATAATTAGCATAGTTCGCTTAAGTTTTTCTAAGCTGTAGAAACTGTTCTGTGGACAAATTTGTAAAAATGGATGGTGGAGTGCATTACCCATTGGAGTTCATCATTAGCATCTACCCTCCTGGTCTGCTACAACAAAAGCTTCTCCTCAAATTTGGTGTTCCATTAGTGTTACCGCCAAAACACTGCTACAGCACCAGGCTCCAAGCGAAGGCTTGGCAATAAAATGTAATCGAGTCCTCAGTCTTCACTGGAAGTGGACAGGGAAATAAGTTGTTATGCCGCGTGCACCGCTCTTTCAACCCGAGTACCCTTTGGAAATTAAGAGATTGCCATTTCCCTCAAGGTCGGTTACCTTGTGACTATAAGTGTGGTCCAGGAACAGTCGGTACAGGTGTAAGGAGAGATTTGAGCGGCCACTGCGACATAGGCAGCTCTACGTGGCCTGCTCCAGAGGAAACCTAGAACTGGAAGAACGTGGTGTATAAAAAGGTCCTGCGGTACACTTAAATAATAACTACATAATTTTCTGTACGTCAAAGAAAATCATTTCTTTCAGGCTGTTTCGTTTACAGCAACACATTATTTAAAAATGAAGGTTATAGAAACTTATATTTGCTTTTAATATATGTTTTCTTTATATGCCTTTGTTTTACGGCAAAATTACCTTCTTTTACAGGAATTAAATAAACATTCTTTGAGTGAATATTTTTCACAGTAAAAAAGCATTACTTTGTGCCTAATGTAACGTTTGGTGATATTGAAGGTTTTTACGCCATTAATTGTAGTTTTCGTTACGTGTCTGTTGTCTCGACGCAGACATTCGTAAATCAATACATTCTGCAGTTACGAAACTTCAACTGAGCAAATGTACAGTCCTCCTGCAGACACTAAATGTAATTTTAAATTGCAGAGACTCTCCAAGTTCCTAACCTTAATTCCTATCAAGGGGTTACCATATATTCTGGCCCAAATTACTACCGCCCGTAATCGACCTATCAAAATTAATGTGACTGCAATAAGGCAAAGTGGTAGTTTGTTGAACGGCGTTAGGTTCGTAATACGGGGGGTACGACTTCGATTCTCAGAGCCACATTAGTTGATTATTTTAGTGAGCATGATTTTGAAAGAATAGTTACTTCTTTCTCTTATATAAATCATTGTTGCTTTCCAACGAAAATTTCCTTTACTGTGTAGCTGATATTACCACAAATACGTCTGCTGAACTATCGTAACAACAATGCACGGTTGTCATAGCTATTACTACATAGATAAAACAAAAAATTATGTTCGTGGCAAGCCTACTTTGCAGTGGTTCATATTTAAACAAATGTTACTTTGCGTCAACAAATCATGTGTTGCGGCAAAGGAAGTTTCTTTACAGTGTAAAAATCTTTATAGTTGTTAAGTGAAGTTCACGTGGGAGAAAGCCGCGAACACAAAGCTAGTATAAAATAAATTGGTCACTTATATTAGTAGGTTGGGTAGGTACGTATGAAATTAAATTTATTTATTTGAACTTCACGACAAGGTGGCTGGATTTAAATGGGTAAATACTGTACTTCAGTAACGTTTCTCACAATGCAGGTCTGTCGAGTTGGGAATGATTAAAATTTAGAAATTCATATTGAAAAATAAACATCAAAAACACTATTTTTTAGAAGGAAATTAAACAAAACATAAAAAACTATATTACATGTAATAAAGTTTCTCATCAGACGTTTTTTGTTTTATTTAAGGGAAAGAATATTTATTTCTATATAGGACAAGAACAATTTTCCAGGTCATATTATTTCAGGCTATATTACAGAATTATACGATTACTCGTGCCACTGTTGTTTGCTTATTGACTGCTACCCGAGTGATTGAACTGTTTATCCTCAGACCGAGAGAACGGGACTCGTCTTATAAATGATCATATTAGAGTTAGTGGATCAGATTCCACCAGTTAATATCAACTAAATTTTGATTAAATGCCACCAGTAACTCAAACGTATAAACGTTTGAAATATATAAATGTGAATTTATTTTAATCATAAAAATCTGAAGGCTGCGTGATTCCGCTTGGCCAAGTAGATAATATGAGGATGGTGAAGTTGGGCTCCTTCTTTCGAACAGGCCACTGAACAAATGACCTTCGATTGAATATATAGCGGGTTTATAATTCTACTGTGGTGTAGTGGTCAGACCCCGCCTTCCACTATGGCAAGCCAGTATAAGTTTCCCGCGCGGGTAAATCTAGAATTACGAATGTGGCAGCTGTGGTGGACGTCGATTTCCTCCCTGTGTCCCATTTCCCTGACTGTATTCCATCGGTACTCCATCTTAAGCTCTTTTTGCCTCCCATGGGCATTAAAATCTCGCTTTTTATGGTCTAGGAGGCCAGTTAAAGTACATGTGGGCTAAACGTGTGGGCGAACGATGTAGCACGTGAGGTTTACCTATCGTCCGCAATGTGGACCTGTCATCCCTGCATTAACACAGGACGTGCGTGCATCGACGGCGGACGCCAAACTCGTGAGATATTTAAACGTGTGGGGGTGGAATCTCGTACGCCGCTGTCAGGCTTGCGTTGAGGTCGGTGACCACCGCTTCGAGCAACTCTCGTGAGCCACAAACTGACACGTCAACACCGGTCTGTCAGTGGGGTGGTCCTGTCGACAGTGCGCACACGCAATGTCAATAATCCACGTAACCAAGACGGGCACCTGCATTCGTGTTGGACATGTTGGCACCCGTATCTCATTTCCCGGGCTTCGCGAACCACACGTTCCGAATCTTGTAAAAGATTCCGCGGCGCCGCCTTTATTCCCAGTTTCCTTTATGGGCGCTTTTGCTGAGATATTCTGAATAAGACGGAGAGCTGAGGAGGGGCACAGAGTTGATAAGTATACAGATCCTACATTGCGTGGCGCTTTCTTTGATGCGGGCGTACCCGTTCTCTGATGGGCTACGCGAAGTTCTGGAAACGGACCTCGTGTCTGATTGGCTACCGTGTGCCTACTGGCGCAGTTGTCGGTTGGCAAGTAGGTTACCAGGCGTTGATTGGCGAGAAATAAGATTGATGCAGCCCAAGTATCTAAGTGTTTGCGTGAAGTTTGATTTTTTTTTTACCGGAGACTATAGCTTGTGCTTAGTCGTAGGAAATGATGAGCTTCTTTTGGGTAGGAAAGGCTTACGAAGTCACAGTATTGGGGACTTAAAGACATTATCCTTTTATAAAATCCTTGGGTTCGGATTTACGGAGGTTGTGGTGGATCGTAAGGGGTTAGCGGAGGAGGAAAAATCCACCACATGTGGGTTTTTTAAATTTATGTAAGAGGGTTACGATTTATTTTGAGTAGCAAACATAAACAACTTGTTGACCTGACTTGCAGTTGATATATCTTTTCCGCCGTTAGAAAAATCGAGGATACGAACAAACTGTTTCAACCAAAAGCATTTACTATAGTCATAAATAATCTCATGAAAGTGTTAAAAAATGTTATAACCTGACTGGGCACTAAACGCCAAAGAAAAGAAAAAAGTGCGCTCCGAACAAGCGAGTCGCTTGTAGCTTGCTAGTGAAGTTGACGGTCACACAGGCTCACATGTTATCCCCGTGAAATAAATCAGCCAGATAGTTTGATAAAAAATATATATATAAAGCACATAAAATATATCATTTATTAATGGAATTACATTGGTAATACACCGCATCTAAATGTTAATGTGTGCACAATTCACTGTTCTCTTAAATCATCGCGAATTTGGGAAAAACAAAATATTTTAGGATATTTAGCTTGTACGGGTAGGTTACATTACAGAACTGGAAATTTTGGGTAAAAGTAAAGAACCGTTTGTGTATAATTACTCTAGTAAACTGTAGACCAAATTTTGTAGATATCATCTGCCTAAATTTGTAGAATATAGTAAATGGGTACTATGTATCACGTTAGGCCTTCTTATGGTACTAAGTTTATGAAATCACACGTTCCCGAAGGAGACTAATAAATAAAATATGCACAATAACATGGTTTCAGTTCCTCACAAAGCGTCAGTTTGAAAATAAGATAATCTTTTTCCTTGACATGTAAGACAATTAATATCGCTCGTATTGTTTAAAAGTAGGTAGAAACTATTTTAATGAGCTTTACAGCAAACAGCATTTTTTTCCTCTAACATATACAATCGTGGTCTGTTTTTCTGAACAGGACCAATCAATTTATTTCTGAACAAATTCGACCATTTAACGATGATACTAAAACACAATTTAGTCCTTCGGTGACAGAAATTACTAAAGTCAAGTTACAAGAATCTACACTCCCGAAATTAAATACATTATGATAAACGTTTTGAAACCTTTTTTTCGGGGGTGTCTATTTCAAGTGAATACGAAACGTAAGGTACACGAATTGTACTCGTGTTTTTGTGATGATCAGTCACCGTTTCTTAAGAAAGCGATTTGTGGCTCATTGTTGGTTTTTCCATATTCTTAATTTTTAAAGAAACTTAATTGGTTTATGAACCAACATTTGTTTAGTGAAACCAATAAATACTATAACATCATACCGTGTAATTTATTTTAAAAAAATTCTGCTTTTGCAGTTAATACCTACAGATCGACAATTTACTAACGCGAACTCTCATAAAATCAGCGTAAAATATATGTGTAAAGTTAAACTAAACAATGAAAACAACACGCAAAAATCACATACGACATGTAAAACCAAGTTTTGTGTAAATTTTCGAACCAAACTGGTAGAAGAAATTCTAAGATCTTTAATCACGTGTACACTTAAGGAAAATTAAAAATGAGCACCACAAAAGCGGTGACATGGAAACACCATATGGGCATGGGGTACTGACCGAGGGTAGAACATGCAATGATCAACAGTGCTGTGCTGTGAACAGAGTAGGAAACGCGTACTAGGCATAACACCGCTGAGCCCAATACAAATGTAATTGACTCGGTGAAAGAGTATTCTGTTGTTTCAAGCATCGGCCTGTGTGTAGTAAGCATTGTAGACATGTCACGACGGCATAGACGACCACACTTTGTGCAATTAACGGCCTTTGCACGAGGTCGTATTTGGGTCTAAGGGAGGCTGGATGGTCCTTCCGAAGAATTGCCCAACGCGTAGGACGTTAAGTGTCTGCTGTGCATCATTGGTGGTGCCGGTGATCCAACGACGGTGTACATGCTCGTCAACCTGGTTCCGGACAACAGCGGCATACTAATTCCCACCAAGACCACCGCATCAGACGGGCATCCATTGCTGATCGTACGGCGATCGCCGCACAGATTAGGGCCACTGTTGCACCCCGGGTGTCAGCTAGGGCCATCACCAACCGTTTTCTGGACGCTGGACTACTATCAATGATGCCGCTTGCCAGGCTTCCTCTTACACCTCATCACTGTGCAGCCCGCCTTGGATGGTGTCGCAAAATGCGCAACTGGAGGGATGAGTGGCGCGGAGTTGTGTTTAGTAATGAGAGCAGATTCTGCCTTGGTACCAGTGTTGGACTTTTGCGTGTGCGGTCGACCAGGAGAGCGGCAACAACCAGAGTGTATACGGCAGCGACATACAGGACCAACTCCAGGCATCTTGACCCGGTTGGGGGAAGGGGGGTAGCTTACAACGACCGTACGCCTTTGGTGTTTGTTGAGGGAACACTGAACAGTGAACGCTTCATCCTGAACATCATCTAGCCCATTTCGTTGCCGTTCCTACAACCCTAAGGTGATGTTCTCTTCCAGCAGGACTATGCTCGTGCGCACACATCTCGTGATACCCAATGCACTCTCGAAGGTATTCATCAACTGCTCTGGCCAGCACGATCACCCGACATGTCCCGCATTGAACATGCGTGGGATATGATGGTACAGCGTTTGGTGCGGTCTGCAATACCGGCAACAAAACTCTTCCATTGGCAACAACAGGTGGAATTAGCGTGGAAGACTATTCCCCAAGATTACATCCGACACCTTTATGAGCGTCTCCACGCACGACTGCAGGACAGCATCGTCGCTAAAGGAGGTTATACAAGATATTACCATTGTTGTTCAAGACAATCTGTAGCCTCTGTCCATAGGCGTACTACCCTGTAATTATTAGCACATAGAGTGTAACAAATGTATAATTAATCAATTAAACTTCTATTCATGTGGGACCATTACGTCTGGGTGTTCATTTTCCATTTTCCACCAGTGTATTTATGTGAAGGAATTTTCTGGATTAAATCTTTAATTGTAGGCTATTTGTTTAAGTGAGCACTTTTGAAGGCCCTCTCATTTGGAATAAAAGTCTATAAATATAGTTCATTTTTGCCTAGACGTTAACTTCTGAGTGCCGTGGAACATGCATACTGTGTTTATTATATACATGGAAATATATATTTAATAAGGTCGTTATATCATAAAAACTGAATTAAAGGAAAAAGAAACTAGGTACTCAAAAGTGCTCACTTTATCGGGAACAGTCTACAGAAATAATGTGGCTTCCTCATACGCAGAAGACTTTCTTTAATACCAGTGAAATGTTTTCACCTAGTTATTGTAGCATTTAATGTAACATTATAAATTTTAATAGATATTGTAAGTGAGTGTTATTTTGCCCGGCTTACATTGCAAAACATATGAGGAGAAGTACAACCCAACAAACGTGTGAACACCAATAAAACATACCCAATTCAGTTTCAATAATACCACAAGTCAGAAAAAGTACCAAAACGTGTCACCATCTGCAGGACAACATGTCAAATAGAACAATACCACAACTAACTACTCACGATCTACGGCAAAAAGAACAGTGGCAGCTCTGATTCTTTCAATATTTTAATAGAATGTAATAAGCAATGATTGAACACATTATGATGAACTGGCTAACTAGAAATTAAAATATAGCTGTGAATAAAACCATTATATTTGCGATTACTAAAGTAATTAAATATGATAGAAATTAATAATTCATAACTCTCAAGTTATAGATATTGCGACCGACACTAGCTAGCCAACATTTTTGTTTAATTTTTGAAAATATGTTGTAGAGCATGTTTCTTTCCTACTGAGTCTTCGTGGGCAAAACTTCGTGTAATTTGAATAAAAATTAAACTTTAATTTAATATTGGTGCAGACTTATATGTTAATTAACGAGAGCTGCACGCTGTTTAAACTGGTTCAGACATATCTGAGAATTTAAATGTGTTGGTCGTCGTAGACAGTAGCTAGCCGAAGCATCCTCGTAACATCAAAATGTAGACGGCTCCGCAGGTGTAGTAGATCCCCTTCTACGTTGAGGTCTTCCATAAATCTTAAACTACATAAACCTTGCACATTCACTTGCTGCAGTGGGAGTATCTTTCGCAATCTATTTTAACAAGGAATTATTTGCTAAGATGTTTTCTTTTAAGATTAAAGGTAGATTTTTCCGTAAAATTTGGTGTTATAAGTACGCCGATCACGGCTGTAGTCCGGACTCAGGCCTCTTCTTTGCTTGTAATCCTCATCACTTCTTCGTACCATCGTACTTGCCTGGTTTTATAATTATTCAGACTCGTGTATCAATAAATTAATGCTAATTTCTAGCAGTGTGACCTCTTTAGTCCACCACTGCCCTTGCGAAAAATTCAACATGGCTTAAAACTTCCTTTAAAAAATTTAAAACTTTCGCAGAGAAAGTAAAAATTTTCAACAATCTTATTTTGAAATAAATAACTGCTCCTATAGGCTAGCTAGTATCGCCTAACATAGTTATAACATAAAATATTTGCACATAACAAAACGTTGTCAATTTTCTCTCTCGAGGAGAAATTAATTTATTTACCAGTTCTGACTTTAATAAAATGTATTTGTATTACATGTAAACAAGTGAGACTAAGAGTTCAGCTGGCTGATAAAAAGTTCTAACCTACTTGAAAAACAATGACAAAATAAATAGATAATTCGTACGATATTTAACTATGGTTTGAAGGTTAATTAATCAAATTATCCCCTTAAATTATATACATCTTATACCTCAAACCTAGATACTCAAAATAATTACAATAATTATTAAAATGCCACGTGTTCCACTATTAGTAGCATCATTGTATACTTTCGTCACATTTCGTCTACAAAGCTCACGTGTTATCCAAATAATTTCTACTCCTACAACATTAAACAATGATATGACTTTTACCAACCATAATATTATCTAAATATATTTAAATAGTTCAGTGTTTTCATTAATGGAAACAAATACGCTTCTACTAATTAGTTAAGTGCATATCCGGGAACAAGTGAAGTATATGCAAGGGCCTAAAGGTTTATTCACATGTACGCCGATAACGCCAAACAGAGTGGGCAGAACTTAACGAGTCTTCACAGGTAAAACATTTTTCTGCGGTATTATTTTGCGTTTTGGTTGCAAGCTGTTTAAAACCACGCTATTTCGTTCGTTATTTTCAATACCAATATTTCAAATTAAGTGCTAGACCTAAAAGTAATAATTGTAATGTTTCAAATATAGTTAAAAAATTCAATTAATTTAAGGAGTTTTAATTCATTATTTTTGAAACAATTTAATTTTGTTTTATACTTCCAAAACCAAAACTACGTTAAGTTTTCAGCTATCAATTGGTTGATTTCCAAATTTAATTTATTTTGTACCAGTGTTGCAAACAATTGACGTTTATGTTGATGCATTTCATTTTAAATACATACATTTTACTATTATATACTATTAAATCAATACACGTTGAAAATGCGAGGAAATATTTTGCGAAATTAAAGTGAACTCTGCTCTTTCCGTGAGCAGAAATCTCGGCGTGAGCTCAACTTTTCGGCTTGGCTTTTGCGGTAAATAAGAGGATGGTTTTTGATTGGCTGTTGTAGTTTCCGCATTTTCAATCTGGCGTGAGCGGCGTCCACAGTCAACACACAGAGCTCTAGTACACGTGTCCGTGTGCTGACATCTGAGAATGAGCGACAGTACTAGTAGTTCACTGGTGCGCCGTAAGGTAGCGTGATCTCGCCGTGTTCCTAGATGCCGCACCCCATTTTCTACACAAGAGGATCTAGCGCAACACCCTTCTAAATTTTTGCCGCATTGAAAATAAATTTAAAGCCATTATATTCGAAATATCGAAAATACTCTATAACAGTACTGATATAAGATTGGAATACTTTTAAATTATACATTTTTTTTCAAGCGAGGATTAGTAATTATTATAAACGAAATCGCAAGCCTATGAGGAGAGTTTATTTGTTTGCATAATTTTCTTCGTTTTAATAAAAGTGACAGTGAAGTTATTTAATATTATGATAGCTTAGTAAGAGACAAAAGTAATTAAAGGAATATAATACAATTCACATTTATAATGAACGTAGTAGTAATTGGAATGATAGAAACAAATTGAAAATAACGACGTGTTTTTCATTTGGAGAGGTAACTTAAACCTAATCCAGCATAGTCTATTTGGATCACAGGAAACTGTAATTTTTGTAACATTATGTCAGCGAATTTAAATAAGTCTGACTTAAATCTTCTAAGATTATTGCTCGAATTGAAATTATTAAATGTTATCACAATTATGTACTGAGTTACATTATCTTTCCGTGAAGAAAATTAACCAAAATGAATGTCCATGTATTCCACAACAATAAATAAATATATGTATTTTGTAATTTAATACCTTTTTATTTTTTACGTTGCCCTATAAATAAAACTTTAAGCAGTTACAATAATGTGATGATTTGCATTTTTGACACGATCTTCATCCCGAAATTAAAACAGAATTTAATTTTGAAATTCGTTGGAAGTATTAAATTATTGATGTTGCTCTGAAGTTGATATATAAATGCACTACATACCACCAGTATAATTATCAAGGAGAGAGACCTTAGTACGATTCGAAATTTACCAGTCTTTACTTTAATATCTCTGGACTAAGCTGAAATAGTTAGCAGGTGACGAGATATGTAAACAGGTTATCTGGTAGACACTTTTGGATGAGTAATTGGTAAATATGCGAAATTCACTTATTGCTATTTACGCAAACAATAAACTCTAAACAATGTATCCTAAACAACAGTGAATATTTGGTCCATAAAATGAGTTTGAAGAAAGAAAAAGTTTTACTAAATAGATCGCAACACAATATTTTGAAAAGTATTACATAGTTCACTCCTTACGTAACCTGTTAAACAACTGTTCATATCTTGTGTTTTCATGCAGCTCTAACTAAACTTAACTAATCGCCATGGGAGATAAATCCACCCACTTCATGCCAATTACGAGTGACCCGTACAGCCAGTCTAAAACCAAACTCTATTGAATTAAAGAATGGGGGAGCAAAAACAGAATATGAAAACCAAAGATAAGATGTATCACGACCAGTTAGTAATTAGTGGGGTAAACAGAAGGTAAATACAACAATAGAGTGGGACTTAACGTTCCTGACAAAACCCGCTGTCTTGATACCGGGGTCTGCTTACAAAAAAGAATTTAGCACCAAAATCTGGTGAGATGTATAAGGGTATAACTCAGATGGACCTTTTTTTTTCTGTCACTTACTTAATTGAATTCGTGAGACATTCTAGTCCCTACCTACCTATCACTAAAATTACATAACTTTACTGCTTGCAAACAGAATAAAGAGAATCGTGTTAATTTAACAATTGTAATCACCATGTCTAAAATTATTATCTTTTAAATAACAAAATATATTAAAAAAATTAAAATTAATCTAAAAACCATGGGTTTTTATATAAATGTATTACTAATTGAACTACAGGTAATAAAAAATATAAATAAATATTTTTTGTGAAGCCGTAATAGTATTATAATAAAATGTATTGGAGCTGAAAGACCTCATAACTCATTTTAAATAATGTTAAATTACGTGAGACAGTATAAAAAAAACTAACATGCATTTTTGAAATGTTAAAAATATATAACTGTCAATTTAACGTCGACACGAAACAACAACTTTAAAGTTCAAGTAATTAAAGTTTGTCAGGTATATACAAGAAATCTGAGTTACAAAGGAAAGTCCTCACACCAAAATTAGATACCTTACATGTTTAAGGTGGCAGTAAATTCAGACTTACGCATGTGGGATTCCACAAGGTTGATCGAAATATAAGTACCTTTGTGCTGTACAAAAAGATTAATAGATTGCGAACAGGTGGCAAAGTGCAGTGCGTATTTCGTTCTACTTGTAGAAAAATAGCCGCAAAGCGGATGGCAATAATTGTGTTAAAATAAGTATTAGCACGTGGATGTGCCAGAGGCCACAGCGTGAATAAAGCAGCCAAATTTGCAGGTGTGTTATATGTGTGCGGTGCTGCGGGTTTATCAGATTATGTAAAAACCTATAGTCTATAGGAAATAAATGTTAAAATTGTGCTCAAAACACGACACTGACGTACAGGGACTACAAGCGTGTTGCACGGCGGTAGTAGGATTTACTTCGTTCGGGGACAAGTACCAAGGTATTGGATTCTCGAATAACTCGCCATTTCCTTGACTAGGCGGACGCGGCCGGTGGCCGGTGGCCTGGGACGGCCATGTCATCCACAACATTGCCTGTGTTACCCCAAAAAATCTCTTCCGAAATTAATTATTTTACAAGAAATATCACCTTTTTCACAAAAAAAAAACGCAAAAAACGAGGAAAGCGGATCCGAAGCTACTCGAACCCACAGCCAAAGTCTTCAGGCGAGCAAGAGAATTAGAGGCCCTTAGCGGAGCAGTAGAGGAGGATTCGAGACTCAGAGCCACATCGCCACAGATGATACACGAATTAAAGAGCACATATCTGAAATGTTCCAGGTATAGTCTCAGGAATTCCAGAAACTGGCCGCAGAAAACCGGGAACTAATAAAAAAAATTCGCCGAACAGGACACTGAACTAATTCAGGGGAATGTCCAAATATTGACTGAGCCGAGCATTAAGCAATTCCAGGGGCAGGTTAAGGAAATAAGCAAACCGTCCGACCACAAAATGCAAACCTCAGCTAACCATACGGGGAATGTAGAATTAATTCCTGGGGACGACATTGATCCTCAACTTAGCTCGCCGAACAAAGCCGCGTGCGTATCAACCACAACACATAACCTAACACTGGGCATACACATGAGTACCGTGGCACACCATCCATCGAGCTGTCTAAATCACTGGAAAGGTAGGCTGAATAGCGAACAGATAAGAAGCTTGCAAAAAAAAAAACACAAGCAAACCGGGAAGCAGAGAGACTGGGTCCACAGGAACGAAACCCGCCTTTGTATACATGCCAGAAAAACAAAGAATTTCGCACGCCACCTAGGCATGAACAGGGTCCAAGAGTAAATGTGTACCAGCTGCAATATTTTTAGCCATACGTATAAGAACTAAGATAATGGTTATCGCAGCGATGGCTAACGCTCATACCGAGACCGCAAATATTATTACCACGATGAGGTACAGCAAGAGAAGAAAATAAATACCTCGACACAAGAGATTCCGACAGCGACCAAGAAGGTTATGATCGGAAGGTGAGAGAGGCCACAGAAAAATGAGATGTCTAGACTTCTAGCTGCCGCCACAGCATGTTTCACACAGACAAGACCAACAAGAAAACTTTGGAGAAAATAATAACAATCTTCACCGAAGGCCAAAGTCACCCGATAAACCGAGGCCATGGCTTAACCAATCAGCACTAGGGGGCAGTATAGGTCAACCTACGTCGGTACAAGCTAGTCACGGTACACGAAGCTACCACCCTAACCCCTTGGGAAGTGTTGACTGGTCAGCGATCTGCGGTATTTGACCTCACCAATTTACCATCACCGCCCACAACTATAGAAGAAGAAGATATATGCAGAGGAATTACGTGAAGAGATCACCCGTATTGTGAAAGGCAGTTTAATCATCGCAACGGAAAGAAGACGTAAAATCAAGAAGTTATCTAAGTTGTAAAAAATTAAGCCAGGACAGCTAGAGCTTAAATGAGCAGTGAACGTAAGTAAATATTGGGACCATATTACCAAGAAATTATTACTATAGTGTGAAGGGCCCTGTGTGATATATAACGTCATGAAGGAAAACTGCTGTGAGTTGACAAACCCCACCACTGGAGAAGTAGTAGGAAAGTTTAACCTTATAAGATGCCTTCGACTATGGTGTAATGAAGTTTATTTTTGTGCAGAAAATTTATTTGCATGCCGAGCAAGGTAAACAAAAAGCTTTGAGGAAGGTCGTGGTACGCCGTGTTTAAGTGAAGTTGTTATTTGGGAGGCATTTTATTTTTATAGTGTGAAGGTACATGAAGAGTTTGCGTAGAATTGGATTGCTGCAACCCAGTGAATACCACGCCATGAAGTGTTTGATGTGTTTGAGCACCAGGTAATGTGAGTAAACACGCACCTGCTTCGCTTTGAAGTTACGAGTTTGTCGCACGCGCATCGTCAGAATATTGCTCCTGTTCGAAGTAAACTGCAACTCATTTTGGTGTTCGGAATAATATAAGCCAGTGACCTACGTGGCGAAGAATAGTTTCTATTTGTTCTAGCATGAAACTAAAAGTGATGAGTCTAGCCATTCCTGTAGTATGGTAACCTGAGTACCTGCAATACTCTAAGAAGATGAGCTGTGTACTTTAAGTTTTTCCTGGCACCCTAGAACTTTGGGAATGGAAACGCAACATAAATAATGTATTTATGAAGGGTACAAATTATTATTCCTTTGGTTGATTTCATTAGGAAGCAGTTGCTGCGATAGTCTTCTCAATTAATCAAATTTAGGTGGTACAGAATGAATTTGATTGTGGTTTATACTGCAAGATACATATATACTTCTTCTGTATTTGTTGGTGCTATGTTATATTGTACATCTGTGTTGAATTATGTTTTAATTTTTTCTTTGTGTTCTTAAATTTTGCATTGTTGATGCAATTGGATATAGTTTGCTATGTCGTCGTTATTTCCCTGTATTCATCCATGGGTTGCTGAACAGTTGAGATTTTAGTTTTTGTAATTATTATTTTCCTGTCATTGGTATTGTTGTGCTCTGACATACAGTTTTGATATCAGATAAGTATATACACTGAATAGCCGAAAAACTGGTATAGGCGTGCTTATGCAAATACCAGAGGTATGGAAGCAATCAGAGTAATGAAATGCGGTTGGCAGCTAGATCGGTTACTGCTGCTACAATGGCAGGTTATCAAGATTTAAGTGAGTTTGAACGTGGTGTTATAGTCGGCGCACGAGAGATGGGACATAACATCTCTGAGGTAGTGATAACATTTGGATGTTCGCGTAAGACCATTTAACGAGTGTACCGTGAATATCGGGAATCCGGTAAAACATCACATCTTCGACATCGCTGCGGCCGGAAAAATATCGTGAAAGAACGGGACAAACGACGACTGACGAGAATCATTAAACGTGACAGACATGCACTTCTTTTTCAAATTGGCACAGATTGGATATGTGGACTTCCCTGCAGGATTCATGATGTGAATTGCCTCCTACATACCTTCAGACATTAGTTGATTCCATGCCCCGTCGTCTTGCGGCTCTTCTGCGTGCTCGTGGGGCCCTACACGATATTAGGCAGGTGTACCAGTTTTTTTTGGCTCTTCAGTGTATGTAAGCCTGTAAATAGCTCTGTAGCTCGTTTTTTAATTTGATGTTAAAGTGCTATTGCTGTGTAGTGGAACATATCATTTTTAATGACCGCGAGAAGAGAGTGTGTTTGCGTTTTATTAAAGACATCACAGTTAGTAATTGGTGCTTATACTGTGGAGACTTTTAAATGGGATCTTAAAGACTTATTGTGGACACCACAACACAACACTTTACACGCGCTAGTTGGAACACTTTCTGCACAAAATACACACACAAAATAGTAGTTACGGGAGATCGTCGGACCTTCGACAGCCGAACGCCACGTTCGTAAAAACTCTCTAAAACGCATACGTATTTCCAGGTGTAACGCCATCCTTCGATGTAGTTATCTCTTGCATAATAACTTTATCTACAAACTCGCCTGATCTCTTGACCTATAGACACAGAACCAGCCCAAAGTAATTCNCTCTTGCATAATAACTTTATCTACAAACTCGCCTGATCTCTTGACCTATAGACACAGAACCAGCCCAAAGTAATTCGACTCGACAACTGACTGTAGGGCTGGAAACGGTTGGCTACGCTGCCCTGCACGAGGCTCGAAAGAAGAACAGAGTAGGTTACACATAAAACACGTTACTATTTTGCAGCTTCTGTGTTTAAACCTGTTATAACTGCGGGGGAAAGAACTATAGTATTTAACTATAGTATTAATGACGGCNTGCAGCTTCTGTGTTTAAACCTGTTATAACTGCGGGGGAAAGAACTATAGTATTTAACTATAGTATTAATGACGGCCTTAGTTCGAATATAAATTAATACGAAGGAACAACCAGTCCAACGAAAAGACACAGTAAATTCAAGCACGCAACTCGTGTCGCTTATTTTTTGTACAAAGCAACGACAAACTCAAAAAATAGTAGTGAACAGGCACACGAATAGGCCTACCGTAACTTATATTCCGCTCAAATTTTTATGCATTGGTACCTACTGTTTTCTAGGTCTAATAAATTATTTATTTAAATTTATCTGGCTGGGCTTAGTATTTTGTTGGGGTTGTGGCAAACATTCAAATAACATACATAAGCACATGATACAATTGTATTTCAAAACCTAGGGCAAGGTTACAACATTGTGATAAACAGACGTGACTTTTAAACTATTAATTTAGTCTTAGAAACAGTTCACGGTTAAAACGTATAAATTTCACACTTCCAATATTTGCAATCACACACTCACTGGACCAACGTAACGCAATGACAATAATTCTCTTTCAAACACATAGTGGTCACGACGCACTTTACAGTATTGTTATTCCTGCCATGAAAAACAGATTTATCAAACATCGTAATTTGCCTAGGTGGGTTTAAAAAACACGAGGAGTACGGACTTGATTCTTTGTTCAGAAACACGCCATGTCATGTCGGTGTCGCCAGTCGCCATTTATGCGAAGTTCGGATTTGTTACCGTCCATCCATCACATCTAAATATATTGTAATGTGTATTGAAACAATAAATTCTCGTTTAAATTGTAAATTACAAATTAAGAAATCATTATTTTTGCTGTAATAATTAAGAAATATGCTCAAATTGAAAACAGGTATAACTTTTCTGCTGCCACAGGCAGTGCGAAACTTCCCGAGAGAGAGAAAGAGATAGAAAGAGAGAGAGAGAGAGAGAAAGAGAGAGAGAGAGAGCGACAAGCTCCGCTCCGCTCCGCCAATTGAATTTTTTTCTTCGGAGGAAGAAAACACTTTGTCACTACAGACTACGCATGGTAATTTGCGCTGATATTTTTTAACATTAATAGTGAAATATGTTTCCTACAGTACTACCTATAAATTCAAATATTTCATTAGGCAACGTTTAATTTACAAATAGCGTACCAAAAAACCAGGTTAAAACCATATTTTATCTCTGAAATATTTGTTACTAGCAGTTGCCAAGACAAAGTTGCTCTCACTCTTTTTAATTCCTATTGAATGCGAAATAAATATTACAAGTTATAGAAGATACTTAGTTAAAGTTGCATTTACTCAAGAATACAGTATTGTATAGTTAATCACAGCGTTATATATTTGTGGTTTACAAGTTACTGATAAGAACAGATTGANCAAGAATACAGTATTGTATAGTTAATCACAGCGTTATATATTTGTGGTTTACAAGTTACTGATAAGAACAGATTGACATATCACGCCTAGGGTGATTTTGCAAAAGTTCGTTTCAAAACATACTAAGAAACCGTGAATGGACTATAGTGACGAATTCTTCATGCTTGCTACGCTTATTGCGCAACCTTATTATTTTAAAAGGAAACAATAAATCCAGCTAAATTTTTAGAAATAAACGACACTTATTTGTTGAGGAATACACGCCCTTTGTATTCCTNCAAGAATACAGTATTGTATAGTTAATCACAGCGTTATATATTTGTGGTTTACAAGTTACTGATAAGAACAGATTGATATATCACGCCTAGGGTGATTTTGCAAAAGTTCGTTTCAAAACATACTAAGAAACCGTGAATGGACTATAGTGACGAATTCTTCATGCTTGCTACGCTTATTGCGCAACCTTATTATTTTAAAAGAAAACAATAAATCCAGCTAAATTTTTAGAAATAAACGACACTTATTTGTTGAGGAATACACGCCCTTTGTATTCCTNGAAACAATAAATCCAGCTAAATTTTTAGAAATAAACGACACTTATTTGTTGAGGAATACACGCCCTTTGTATTCCTAGACAGCGGATCCCACGAAGAGACTAAAGAATGCAGTGCAAATAGACGAACGCTTACGCTTGCTCTCGCTCGTCAGACCTAACCGCGGTATGCGCAGCGGCGATGTTTCATGCACGAGCAATCGTCCTTTCAGCTCCCTCTGCCCTGACTCGGCATAGTGCTTAATCACAGGCCAAATGCGGAGATGTAGCTCCCAACAGAGAGATTCACTGCTCGGCAGCGGCTGCTAGTGGGCATCATACGAACTGCCAAGAGCAGGAACTGTTTAGCGTTCTCTCGCGGGTTTAATGTGAACTACTTTGTACAGGACGGCTTGTGAAGTCTGCTACATTTTTATTCTTTACTGTTTTCGAGCTACGATGGATATTGGACAGTCTTTAGAAGTGTGTGTCATAGACAGGTCTTTATGAAATCCCCCTTCTCCCGGAGTATTCAATAAAAAGTGACATTGAAAGGAACGACAGGCCGTGCCCGGCACTGCCAGATCTAAAAACTCGGCACGAGAATAAAAGCCTACAATATGTTCGTTCGTTCAAAGAAAACCAGTACGAGAACACCCACTGGTCGACGGGGTATATATAACTGAATAAGATATTTTCTTGGCCTTGTCTGTTCAAAACATATTCCAACAATAATAGTTTATAAAACATATCAACGAAGCGCCAGTGGATCTCCCCTCTCGGCGGCACGATATTTGGGACAATTACGCCCCCAGAAACTATATAATACTTGGAAATTGTTTGTCCGGGGTCTGCCTGTCTGTCAGTCTGTCTGAGGACCCACGCCGAGATGAAGCCATCAAGATGCAGCTTGGCGTGCCGCTCGTCGCTTTCCAAATCAACACTCAACCTACGGCGACGATATAATTCAGGTTAGGAATATCTTGTAATTTATTAGGACCTCTCTCGCTAATAGCTTATATTTATTGGAACTCCTATAAATTGTATTAAATATCTGTGCTGTCTTCATAATTTAACTTCAGTTCTTCCCTCATAAAAGCATAACACCTTCCATAATCCCTAGACACTAGAGTAANTGTTTTCTTAAGTTGAACAACTTTGGTAGAACTACGATTGAACAAAAACTTGATGAACAGAAACGTGTTAGTGATTTACTGCACAATGAAATGGTGTCAAAAAATCGCGAAATTCTGAAACTTTTAGTAGATGCCGTATTTTTTAGTGCAAAGCAAGAGCTGTCATTTCGTTCCAAAGTCGAGTCTCTTTTTGGTTTTTATAGGTACATGTTCTGCCATTAAGAATTATATTATTGCTGCCGTCAGTTCAGTAGTCATAGAGAGAATATAAGAATGGAAACTGAACAGAGTTTGTCACACTAGCCATGGACGAAACATAGGATATTAAAACAATTCAGAGCTTTCGACTTTTCTCCGTTTTATCGACGACAAGAACGAAGTTCAGGAAATATTTCTGGGGTTTACTGACGTGAGCTGAGATCATACTGCTGCGGCCTATTCGAGTATGTTAATTGTTAATCTGAAGGACTATAAGCGAGAGAAAAAACTCGCAACACAAACATATGATGTCAATGCTGTCTTAGCTGTCAAGAGAAAGCTTTAAACAAAACGTGTCCAAGAACGATATCCACGTGCAACGTTTTAACATTGTTATAGCCATTTATGAAATTAACACTTTAAAATAAGCTTCTAAAATGAAAGAATGCACAATATTTTTTCAAACAATTTTGAGTAGTTCCGTTTTTTTTTTAATTCGTCGAAGAAGACAGCTGCACTTAAGCTCTTTGTTCAAATGAAGTTGCGCACTATGGCGCCAAATGATTGAACTTTTCTTCACGACTTTCAGATTTGATGGAGACGTTTACGAAGAACGTTTTGGAAACTCCATTAAGCTGGGTCCATGACACTGTTTTGAAAGGGCAAGGATTATTGAATTTATTGCAGGAGAGTTCAACACTCGAGTTCGAGTGTCAGTGTTTTCAAATATCTTCTGTCGTTGTTCTTAACATTTTGCAAAGAAAATGTCTCGACATAAGTTACTGTGCCAAATAATTGGAGAACTGTGTTTAAATATTAAGACTATGAGGGAGGAGGATTTCATAGTGTTGCACTCGATGTTAATGTGTGTGAAGCGGGAAAAAATCTAAAGAAGCGTCATGTATGTGATGAGTCACAGAAAGAAAGATGTAAACGTCTTTTCAATGTAGAGATTGGCGTCTTGTTACAACCGTAACAACGAGCCACAGTATACTCCAAACTCTAAGCTGCCCAGAAAGGCACTTATGTAGGTGGGTCAATATTGACTTTAATCGGTACAGCTAACTAACGGAGAAACTAGAGTACAAAAAATGTTCTGGTGTTCTGCAAACAAATTGGACATTTGTAAATAACACCCCCACCCACTTTTCAAGCTGTTAGAATTATTGGGGTATGGAGAACTAATACGAGAGAGCTTCAAATCTTTTGAAAATTTCCAGTTGTTTTTCTTACTGAGTTGTGATTTGTTTGAAAATCAAAGTAAGAAATTCCCAAGCAGTGACGTAAAACCTCTGGAGAAAAATTACGGCTCATTTTTTGACATAGTCTGCTTAAAGGCTGAACTGAGTGTCGAGCACACATAATCTAAATTCAATGATAAAACAATTTGAGACTTGCTGCATTTGATGCATTTGAACAAAGCGTACTTAGGTTTGCCTGAATTATTCAGATTTATCAAATTGATCGTAAGTATTCCTACTACGACATCGTTTGCAGAACGCTCATTTTAGGTGCACACACATCATGCATATCAACCCAAAGACAATAAAGACGGAAATCCTTAGACCCTTTGTCAATTGATGAAGCACTGCTTGAATAAAATAAGCGACACTTTACTTTTTATGAAATTGTTATTATCCAGTTTGTAAAGAAGAACCGCAGGATAGAATTTGTTTTCAAGTATGTCAAAGAAATATAATAGCATCGGCAATACACATTTTTATGTGCGTAACAAATTGTGTATAATATTATAAATAAAAACATTTTTGTTCAATAATTTATGGTTTTGCTTATTACATCTCTCCAAATCAGTTTTATATTTTAAATGTATCACAGTACATTTTAAGTGAGGTTTTGTACATGTTCAATAATATTCCTTGTGCATAACTCACGTGAAAATCTACAGGCAAAGATGTGTTTTAAAATTTCAAAATAAATTTTTATTTAAAAACAAAACACAATAAAAACAATAAAGAGCACGGCTTATATTTCAATTCAGCATTCATCACTGGCGAATAAAGAGCTACCTAGTTGAGTTGAGAGATTTTGACGGCTCTTAACAACGAGGTCTTGAGAGCCGATGAGAGTGAATTGAGGTGAGACTGGAGGAGAGCCGGAATGTAAGGTATGGCGGAAACGGGAGATCTCCGAGAAAACTCGCAAGCCAGCGGCATCGTCTGGCACGACTCCCACTTCCGAAAATCCGTTAGTGATCCGGCCGGGGACTGAACCCGGTTCGCCTTGGTGGAAGTCGAACAGTCTAACCACTCAGTCACCGCGGCCCCAGAGCTACCTAGTATTTGTCGAGAAAAACTATCTGCAAAATATCAGCAATAATGATATTTCCTTCTTTGACTCCGCAGGGGCAGACCGCTGCTTAGTCATACAGCGGAGTTCGGCGGTACAGTATCGACCAAGTTTGCCGGGACTTATTTTTCCTATGGTTTGTTTGGAAATAGCTGATCGACGGTTAAGTAATATGTTCGAAATCAGCAATAACAAATGTTTACGAGTGTTTATACTTATTTGGGGGAGGCTGAGCGTGTACGCATTAAATACCCTTAAAATTAGTACTTGTGCTCTTTTTTAAGGTTTGACCAAATTTGCTTGGACTTTTCCGAACCATTCAGTAGTCACGGGGGCTGGTGATCGTCGGTAGTATTGACTGGGGTGTGGCGTTGCTTTGAGACAAACTATTTGGCACACAGTACAACGAGAGTGACTTTTGCGAGATTTAATAAACAACCGCATTATTGCACTTTGCGTTTTCTGTGTTTATTACCTCAAACAATGTGCGGTTCGCCCCAAGCATTGGTGAAAATTAGTTATACCTCGATGATCCCAAATAAATACCCTGTTGCGTTAATATTTATGTCGGATACAGTTACTACACGGTAACTATAAAGTGCACTGATTTAATGCGATTGAGAACAGAAACGGGATATGACACTGAACTTGCGTGGTGAGCCTGGGAAATAAGACAATTAGTAAGTAGTAAGTGTAGGCTTATGCAGTTATTTGCAGGGCTCACGATATTGTGGTTGGCGTACTTCCAAGTAAACGTACTGGAGAGCAACAGTAAGTTCTCTCACCTACTTTAACATGCTTACAGTGTCACCACGACTATCTGTCATAATTGTTAAACGTGGGGTGAATTAAGGAGCTTGCTTTATACAATTTCATTTAGATACGTTAGTTGTGTAAAACATCTGTACGATTTTACAGGTTTTTATTTTATACATAAGACATGCTAGCTTAAGTTAAAAGTCTTGCACAAATGCTGGTGTTTAGCGAAAAAGCGACAGACGAGTAAAATCGCTGCATCGGATTACGGCGTTCCGCTCGAAAAGCTGCTGCTGAAAGATAGCTGACCGCTCCCAGTTAGCTGTTGAATATGATTCGCTGAACGCGCCCGACCGCTCCCAGTCAGCTGTTGAATATGACTCGCTGAACGCGCCCGACCGCTCCCAGTCAGCTGGCACGTTCTGCTATCTAGCCTGGGATGTCGAGCATCAAAACGAAACATTTGCCGGTGTACTCGCTAGATGGCAGTAGCAGTGGCGAACTGGTAGGGCGGTGCTTTTAAAATCAATACCAGGGCAGGGCTGTTTGCGAAGTCGCAGTACACGATTCCTTCATTTGTCCTCCTACCGATTTATTTATTCTGCATGACCAATGCCCGTGCTGCAAATGCAAGTGATGAAACGGAAATGGTGTCTATGTTATCACACTACTCCGATGTTTAATTACCCGGGATTGCGACAGGAACTGTTTGGTATCGCTTGCAAGTTTTAGGAACTCTTTGAATGTAATATATTTTAATACACAAAATAGGTTAATATGGACTCTAATTAAAAAAAATCAAATTCATAAAATGTTTAAGAGAGTTTAGTGTTTAGCTCAGATATGTCAACTCGACAACCTAATATTCCTTAAAGTTAAGTTACACCACCGACTGCATAAAGAATTTTATTCAATTATTGTCTAAAATACAAGTTGGGGTGAAAATGTTAACGTAAATGTGAAAAATTTTAACAATTTAATATGCCAGCAAAGGTTTGTAATTTTAACAATTTAATATGCCAGCAAAGGTTTGTAATTTTAACAATTTAATATGCCAGCAAAGGTTTGTAATTTTAACAATTTAATATGCCAGCAAAGGTTTGTAATTTTAACAATTTAATATGCCAGCAAAGGTTTGTAATTTTAAATGAACGCATTTCCATAATTCCAATTCTTGAACAAAAGTTTTGATAAAAATGAAAACTATGATAAACAGTATTTGTACTCGTAATTAGGTAAAACATATTTTTAAAACTCTCCTGCATATTAAGGAATGGTTGCAACGTATGATGTAAGTATTTTTACTAAACGAGTAAAGAAATCATTATTTCAGGAAATAAGTATTTGGTTTAAAAAATAAACAAATGTACATGTGAATGTGATACAGAGCCTCGAGGAAGAAACGCGTAGACGGGAATGTAACATCATGCAAGAATTTATCATTTAAGAAGATATATCTTCTCGGAAAATGGATCTGCAATTGCGCAAGGACCTGCAGGCAGCTTAGATAAGGATCTGGTATGATAGAGTGACGAGGCCACATAATGTTAAGTACATGTTTAGTAGAGATGAGTGGCCTCACAACACAGTGGTTTTGCAGTCTGTCGCCCAGTAACAAACATTCACTCTTGCACGTACGGGAACGACGAACACAAACTGACCGTACGTTCACGGTCAACTGAACATTTCTAAAAGCCTTGTTAAATTTCTTCTTTTAGCCAAATGCGTATCGTTTTATTTTGTATGAAAGCCAGCTTCGCTATGACCTCTACGGTTGTTTATGTATCGCTCAAGTGATAATTTGAATTAATATGAAATTCAAAATATATCCCACATCCAAGTAAATTCAAATTCTGAAATGTTCCAAACAAATTTTAAAATTTTGATTGCATTAATATCTTTAGTCATAACCACTTTAAGTAGTTTTCTACCAGTGATGGCCAGAAAATGTGTATGCTTAAACATACGTAATAATGGGTAAATAATTTATTCAGGTTGATTTCAATTGCCATAGGTTAACCACAAAACAGTCNCTTAAACATACGTAATAATGGGTAAATAATTTATTCAGGTTGATTTCAATTGCCATAGGTTAACCACAAAACAGTCCAAGTTTGAACAGTATAATGCAACCTATCGTAGTAGAAAACTTCTCTCTCGTATGAACAGATGTGCAGTGCACGAGATAGGGCGATTTCAGTCCCAAATCTAGATCAAATCGCCAGTGCGAGCGCCGTGCTTAGTTGTGTTGACGCATGCGCAGTGACTAAATGCTGCGGGGCCCGGTTTGTGTTGGAAAGTAAATACGACGTGGTTATATTTGGGCGATTTTTAACAACAATATCTTGAGAGCCGATGAGGGTGAGAGTGAGGTGAGTGTGGAGCAGTGCTGGAATGCAAGGTAGGGGGAAAAAGGATATTCCCGAGAAAACCCACCGACCAGCGGCATCCTACGGGTCGATTCCCACATGCAAAAATCTTAAAGCGACCCTGCTAGGAATCGAACCCTGTTCGTCTTGGTAGGAAGCGAGCCATTTAACTGCTGCATCACCACGGCCCCATTTTATGTGGGATGACCCTTGAGTGTATTAT
Source organism: Clitarchus hookeri (assembly GCA_002778355.1). Lineage (NCBI taxonomy): Eukaryota > Metazoa > Arthropoda > Insecta > Phasmatodea > Phasmatidae > Clitarchus > Clitarchus hookeri. Next base: position 182,509 of record NQII01002200.1, on the reverse strand, counting down.
CGGGAACCAACGAACGAAACGCCATGGAAACAAGAATGTTATGATGACGTGGACGCTAAGATGTGCAGTCCATATATTCACAGCGAATATCAACGGTAAATGATAGCTGCAAATGGTCCTGTGAACATAATAATTTACGTTTTTCGTAGCATAGTCGTATTCAATAACAATGCTTCACATAATAATAATACTTGGTTCAACATGTTGGTATCAGTGGGCTTTAATGTAAGTCAATCCAGTATTTTGACAATAAATAAAAAAACGTAGCTTATGAGAGTCCTGTTTAGTTTCTAGCTTAATTTAAATTTCCTTAGTGGTACAAACCGTAGGTATTTTCAGATNAAACGTAGCTTATGAGAGTCCTGTTTAGTTTCTAGCTTAATTTAAATTTCCTTAGTGGTACAAACCGTAGGTATTTTCAGATACCTTTATAATAACATAATTTAAATTGGCGACCTTGAAATAAATATTAAGATATGTCATCATGCTCACACATCTTCATTCCTTTGCTTTGCTATAAATATAACATTTCACTGTAAAATTATAAATATAGCAAAACACTTATTACCACACGCATATGAGGAACGTGTAAATAATGCCTCAAAATGAATTGCCTAAAGAAGCTGTCAACATTATGACTTATACTTCCTTTAAAAAAAATGCTCATTCATTGAATACATACAGCTCATATATGCAATGTTTGGTAGGGCTGATTTGAGATCTCAATTAAGCAACAAACTGCTGACGATTACAGAGGGAAACTAAAAGATTGATTTGGCGAAGAACGAGTATGCAGTTGTGGTAAAGGTGAAGACTTGAATCTGGCTATGTGTACAATTGTGTTAGTGAACCAGTTAAGGTATTTTCAGTCTATCATCCAGAGATCAGGTAGGTGTGATAAAGACATGGATAGTAGAATTATAGAAGCTTCTACTTCAAATGCGCTGTCGAATAGCATTTTATGCAGTTAAGCAATCCGGCAAGAAACAAAGTGATACAGTGGTGCTTGGGAGAATTTTAATTTAGGCTGCAGGAGGCTGGACGTTAACTGAACATCAAAATCGAGAAAACTGCAGGTATCGATGTGTTATGGACAGTGGCGCATTTGTTTTCCTACCTGGGTGTATTTTATAACTTTTCATATTCGGTGTACATTCAGGATGGGATAATTGTTATTGTTGTTCTTCTGATTGTGTATATATATATATAATTTTTAAGTCATATGGGCGTGGAATTTTTTCACAAAAAAACGGTTATCAATAGTTTGTGCATATCTCGCAGTTGAAAAGTCAAGAATGAAATGTTTAGCACAGTGTGGCAGATAGGATGGAGAGTCGATCAAGACGAGCAAGTGCAGAGGATGCGACAAGAGATATTACCTAAGGAGGTGGATGATGAGTCCTCCATCTGGGCGTTACAAGAATAGACGTCCAAGACTAATGTTAAAAGGAGTTATATGGAAGCAATGAGATCCAGATTACTTTACACGGGTTAGTAGGTATATGGGAGAATAGAGACATATGTTTTTCAAGGTAGCACTATGACCTGGAGAAGCCTTATAAACGAAAATTAAGTTCATGTTAAAAGATTTAATTTATTAAAAATAATATTTATTCGAACAATTAAAAATATGACTCCGTTCGTTTTTTATTTTTCAACAATATTTTGACTTTTCTTTTTTACGATTTTGCCAATATCCGTACGGGAAATAACTTGAATTGTAGGTTGAAAGTTTCGCCTGGCATGTAGTTATTGCTCTGGGGAACAGGAATATGTATGCAAGGGCAACACCGTTTAGCATTTGTTATAGGAATATATAGTTCTAGAAAGCCTGCTGGTGTAGGGCCGGCAACTGACCGATGACCTACCGTGAGCAACTACTTCACGACAGTTGACACTCTTACAAGTGTTGGGTTGGTATCTCGCGGCTACCGTAGTCATGAATTGCTTGTGTGACTTACTTTCTCATTTATCGCGGCTATTATTCACTATTACCGGAGCTTCGCCAAATTTCACACATTTACTTGAGTTATTGCACATCTAAAAAATAGTGATGTATTAATTACGACTTTGCTTTTTAACAGCGTTATACTCAAACGCTAGTCAAACATTACAGTTGAGAATTTCAATGTGGACGACATATTATACGTGAAGTTGTTTAACGATATGAACTAACATTCAGGAGACAATATTTGTTATAGAGACTATTACATAAGTTTACGTACTACTACTGCTAGTAATTAAATTAGGCTCACTCTCTCTCAAGTTATAAGTAGTGCTGAAGTTTATAAAAGCTAAGTTCCAAACAAAGAATCATTACGTCGCATTACGTGAAGAGATGTGGTTTTATCAGTGAGTAAGTTCCACGTCAGATAAATTAAGAGATTTTAATCACTGCCTTCATCGTTTTCTTGGCAACATTTCTGATTGGGGACTTATCCAAGAACTGAACCCACCGAATCCAAATAACACAGATCGGTCTTTAGTACAGATATCGTCACGCTAAAATATACTACACATTATAACTGCAAAAAAGAAAAACATTTTTACGTAAACTAATATACATCGACGCCACCTACGAAGTACGTCGTAACTGACATTATTAATGATTCTACTGACGAACTTCGCGAGGTGATTCCGGGGGAAATACACGGAACACTTTTTACCTGAACTGAATAATAAGGGAGATATGAGCTTTAGAAATTCGGGTACTTAAACAGTGTTTTTCATAATAATGGTAACTTGCTAAAATTAGGTTACAAATCTCCAATATTGTTTTATGTTTTTGGGATCTTCAACATAAAAATGAACTCCCAATAACAATCTCGCACCGGAATGAAAGTAACAAGAGTGGTGACGGTCATATTGCATGGACCTTTTTTTTACCGTGAGGTAATTAACGTTACATTCTGATTAATTGAGCAGTATGAACTAATTAAACAAACATTACTCCCATGTTGCAATTGCCTAGGGCCCGTCGTTATCGATTAAAACGCACCCAAATTTTGTCTGCTGCGGTACGGCGCCTAGAACGTAGGCAATACTAAATACTTGAGTTTGTGGCATGCAGTTGTGCCCATTGAACAGACGATTGTGTTGGATTTTATTTTAACTCTAACTTTAAACAACATGTACCATACATTAATAAGCTTACAGAGGTGAAGCTGCCTGTACCTTTATGGTGACAGTGGTGGGCCATGATCAGTTAAAATTAGAGTAAAATTTTTGTTATTTAGGTCATGCTTTTCTATGACCAACATCAAACATTCATAAATCATGACGGCTAAAAGTTTTCTGTATTAAGAGGTGACTACCGCTATCAATTTTGTTAGAGTTAGAGTCTTTAATGAGAGTTTGCTCCTAGGTTGACTATCCGGATAGCAAAAGCAATGTTTGTAGTATTTTAATTTAATTCCAGTTTGTTTCTGAGATCTCAAAAAATACAGTTCAAGAATACGATTTTCCTTTAATGTTAAGTTTAGGTAAAAAGTGTCCAATATAACGCTTACTTGATTTTGCATAATAAATATCCTCACAATGTTTGTCGTAAAAGTTCCGCTCCGTCCTATATATCAGTCACAGGCGAATATTAGTAGATAAGTACAAAGGCGAAAAGAAAATATGATTACTTCCTAGCTAAGTAAAAATGTTCGCTCTGTTTTATACAGAATAAGTGTTACACTTATAGATTTAAACTCTGTTTCTGCAAGTAGGAAAAAGACAAAAATAAGAAAATTTGTTTAATAAAAATTTCCGCAGCAATTACCAGGACTGTAATTTTAGCAGACGTAAATAACATAGCTCAGACGTGAAAGTATTCAATCCCTCATTGGCTTCCTTTCACTCTAGAAACGAAGCCTCATTTCCGACTATCTAATCAACTTATTGACAAATCTTACATGTGCTCAGACATCGTATAGCTTGTTCGTCTTAAGCGCTGAATGGCTGGAAACGTTCTGCTGTACTGTCAGTGAGCCAAACTATTTAATTTGAGCGTTCGGGTGAAATCTGGCGTTTGTCGCATGCTTCGGCTTCTGTGTGTTTGAACGTTCTGTTATCAAGTGTCTTTCACCTCAGAGTGGGTAGCTTACCTCGTTGACACCTGCAGCGAGTATCAAAAGTTATACGAGGCACTCTCCCCAATAAAGAGAAGCTATTATAGTAAGTTTTCAAAACAATTAAACTATAACTACTGACTCTAATTTTTTGCGTTAAGAAATTGCGCGATTCTAGACGTTACATACCCGAGAAAAAATAATTTTCTCTTCGGCTGTAGTCACATTCAAAACCCATTGTTGTGTTACACTTCGCCACACGGTATGAAGCCACCGAGTGTTAAATCTTTACTATTGGCTCTCCGTCCTGCGGGGAATATCGGATGAGCAGAGGTAAAATTGCACACGTAAAATTAAAGTCTAACGATGCCTAGCAAGTCGGTGAATAACGATTCAAAACTTGAGTTATAATTAGTAAATGAATGTGCACGGGAATACTTAACGAGTAATATCTTGCTGGCCTTCTTCTGACAGAGAATTTTGTATTAAATGGCTGCAAGTAATTCAGTTTAATCGTTGATCGTGCAACGTGCACCGATACTCGCAGGGAGTTAAGAGACACATGGATACTGCAGCAGTCATTGGAGACGACAAGAAAATTTGGCAGATTCTGTGACCTGTAAGCTAGACTCACAGTATTCTGTAATACTAAAGTCCCAGATATTTGTTTATTGGTTGCTACTACACCAGCGAGTAACCAGTTTTCGCCAGACCAAGTACCAAGGGATTCGGTCTTTTTAATGTGATATTGACTTAAAGTAACACTGGGTTAATTTGATAAACAATTATCCAACTACCAAAGTTAAAATATTTAAATTATGGTTTGACCTGTAATGAAACCGGCTGGTTTTCCCGTCCCTCTCCACTACGCCAATGGTAATGCTACACTGCAAGTGCGACACATGGAAATATTTTAAATTGGAAACAGTAATATCAGCGGGCTCAGAAAATTACACATTTGAACAGCTGTCAGTTTGACATGTACTGGCCATTAAAGTAATACGTAATGTCAGTTTCTTTCACTGGTTAAGGAACGCTAAAAGAGGAACGGGATCTCAGAATCGCTGATTGATAGGGATGTAAGTAGTTCCACACCATGAGCCCTGGACTGAGATAGCTGGTGCAGTGGAAACACCTGGACTGGCGTTCTGGTGGTCCCTGGTTCAATTCCACGACCATCCATCATATTTTCGGCTTGCCATGGTTTCCCGAAAAATCGCTCCAGCAGGCCTATTATGACCCACGAACGCTAGTTTGCTACCGAACGCAATTTTGCGTTGTATCATGTTTCAGATTGCGTTTTACCGATCATGACCACTCCTTCTTGCAACGATCGCTATCTTTTGCTTCAAAGAAAACACTTTGCGCCAACACACACTTTGCGACAACAGTTGGCAATGCTCAGATTGTAAAATATCTATCTTATGAACATAACCGAGGCAAGTTGCTGTCTTCAACGTTTCCCGAAAGTCATTTTCGACGTCACGGAAATGAACTGCATGTGCGGAAAGAAGAAAACAAGTATGAAAATACACACATCACAAACTTCGAGCAAAAAAATTTAAACGTGGTCATCTGACACGAAGTTTTGAACAGTGATATTTAAAATTTTATGTAAACTCTTACATGTATACTCTCACTCATTCTTGTGTACTGATTATCACAGCTTATAAACGCTAACATTCCTAGTATATTCACACAATTTAACGTGAAAATCAGGATTTCATACAATGTATGTGGTGTTTTGAGACGATAAAACTTTTGGAAACGCGCATTTCACTGAAATATTGCTACCTTTTAAACAGATTACTTATTTTCTCTTCAAAGTGTTATTTCTTAATAAGTACTCCAGACCACGAACCATATGAAATATAGTTGATTGTAATTTTTACCTCTTAATAAATTATAAAAAAACCGGTTCACAATTTCGTTCATTGTAATATTAACTCGTATGCAGTACATAGTGTAACAAAAACTTGTAGCCTTATGTGGATATAAATTTTAGATATTTAAAAATTTTCAAATGCTGTGTGCACGGCGAGGAATAAATTTTAAAGAACTAGTATGTGAAAACACTGAAAAATAACTATTCAGTAAAAAAAAAGTTAGCCCATAAATAATTTGAGCACACGAACATCTTATCTTATCTTTCTAGTTGGTGAGCAGCAAGCATAGCCCCTACGCTAGGGTGCACATATTAACTGCACGCCTCACAACACATTAAATATCGCCTACCCAACTGTGCGACTCAGCGGCTTGAAAATATACGTGTTCGTTTTGAAAACAAATATCAGTTTCTTCTGTAGCCTTGGTTACTTTGGAATTGATAATGAATACTTTTTTAACGTATGGATGACACTGTTTCTAATCTCCATTATGTAACGAAAACCGTTTTTCTTCGCGTCGTCACGGTCACTCATGGAAAATGTCCGCCATTTTCTCTTGCCGCGCGAGAACCAAAGTGGTTTGCGCCTGCACGTGTCTCCAGCGTTAAACTTTCAACCATCGGCGCAATCTTCGCGTTCGCAAACTGAGCGCTCGTAATCAGAACTAACGCAAAGTATGGTTTTGCGTCGTGGTCGATCGCAAAACTGCTTTGCGTTTCCTAGCGTCTCGGTCTTAATAGACCCGCAGGTGAGTTGTAGGATGTTTCCCTGCTATGAGTCGCAGCAGGGCCTTCCTCGCTTTTGAATCTCCGAGTAGCTCGTCACGGATTTAGCGACGCCGCTGCCAACGAAACTTTATCACGTATTTACAATTTTATGTTTAGTTTAAATTGTTCATTTAATCATTTTGGGATGCCTAGTACTCAGAGATATAGTGAATTTAGAAGTTCGCAATCTGTTGTATTTAGATAACGTTAGACGCAACTCTTTACATGAAATATAAGTTAAATCGGAGGAGCTCAGGGATGTTGTAAAAGTTAAATATAATTTAACTAAGCCCCGGAACACTGTCTAGTTTGGATCCTATTCGAATAGAACGTCTCGCCTGAATCATGGCTCCGAAGGATGGTGACTGTAGACGTATTACCGGCGGTCAGTACACTCCATCACCTGGCATCTTCATCTCGGCGACCAAAGACGAAAGATGAAGTTCGTCGCGCTTCCTGCCTTAATATTGGGCGCGTGTTGACTAACAAACTCCAAGGCCTTCCGCTTCGTTGGAGAAGGTTACTAGTGTTGTGGTTCGGGCGCTCAGCTCGTGTCCCAATTACCGATGTTATGTTTGTGAGAAGGTGATCGCCTGGTTACAAGCTCATGACAATATAAATATATGGTCCACGCTGAGACACACGCACCAACGAAATGATTTCTTTGACGGCAACGGGGCGAAACGTAATTCACCAACAATCTCCTGAAGAATAGCTTGTATGATAGCAGCCTTATAAATAGGGAGATTTACATTCCATGAAGTGTGCCAGTATTTCAATTCACAATTAGACCGAGGACCACGTATACATATATTTATCTTCTGGACGGACCAACCCAAAATAAAAAGCTTAATTTTGCTGGTAAATTGCATGAAAATTAAAATGACAGCCGTTAGAACTTTTATTCTTTGGTTGTAAATAACAAATGAAATTGTGATAAACTAAATATATTTATACTCTCAAGAAAAATGTGTATGAAACAAAGTTATCACTTCATGTACCTAAACATAGATTACTGAACTACCAAAACAAATTAAGCAATCCTAAAAAAACTGTAAAAGATGGCTAAGTGTGNTACCTAAACATAGATTACTGAACTACCAAAACAAATTAAGCAATCCTAAAAAAACTGTAAAAGATGGCTAAGTGTGATAACTGGCGTCAAGCTGACCAATATTCTTATGCATGAGTCAGAGGCGTATATAGGATTTTTTTAGGGAGGGACAATATGACTGAAGTTTCGCAGTCGTTGATACGTAGTTNTGAGTCAGAGGCGTATATAGGATTTTTTTAGGGAGGGACAATATGACTGAAGTTTCGCAGTCGTTGATACGTAGTTACAAGTAAAATTAATTATACATGGTTAATCGGAGTAAGTCATTAAAAATTTTAAAAACCACAAAGCACATCTTAAGCTCATTTTAAAATCATTCGCATGGTAACATTAAAATTAATAACATTACGTCTTTGGTCCAATTTAACCTCCAGTTGAATTGACTTCTTACGTCAGAACAATCACGAATAAAAAACTTTGTTTCTGACCATGGCTGAGTAGGAAGTTACAAATAATAAATTGCTGGAAACATTTTAGCAATAGTTATTTGTTGTTTGAAAAGAAATATTTCCACCAGAACATTTTGTCAGCTAGTTGATAACGTTTCAGTCAGAAGACAGAATTATCATTCCCATGTCCTAATTATTTTCTAAGGCTCCTGCACGCGTCAGTTCTTTGACTGGAATTTTTTTTAATTGACGTTAATTTCATGCATTACGACATTTTAAAATCCGTGTTAAGTTACTGCACGGTCCACAATTTTTGTTGTCGTTATCTAAACTGTTCTCCTTCCCCAATTTTCGGAGGTGGCCAGGACCCAATCGGCCCTCCCCTTAAATACGCCCGTGCGGAGGTTCTACGTAAGGGACTGTTTCTTGGTCAAAGTGTTTGAGCTATGCTTATTTTCAACTCCTGCACATGCCTTTAACAATGGCTTGAAAAGTGCCCAAATAATGTGTTCAAACTGCGACTTTAACGGTTTTTTACGTCTACTTTTCCGAAAGACTCGTTCTTTTAAAAAATATATCTGTGTATTGAACATTGATTACATTCCAGCCCCACTGAATCTTGGTTAGAAGAAGTGTACTGGTACTACAAAACACGCATATATATATATATATATATATATATATATATACATGGCTTGCTAATTTTTGTCTAAACCCCGTGGTTTTGACGAAATGATGAAAAAAGTCTCAATGTTGAAACCATTAAGTTAGTTTTTACGAATCTGCCATGCTCACTCTACCCAATAACTATATTAATGTATTTGTTTTGCCACTCACAGCCACCTATTTATTCCTCTACTGCTTAACAAATGGATCGCACGAGAACTGCTGGTAGATCGCCTGTTACCTTCGGGTTGCAGGGTATGGTATTCACGGTAAAATGAGCACTTTTTGAAGCCTTCTCATTTGGATTAAAAGTCGATAAATATATTTTATTGTAGCCTAACAGGTTAATTTCCGAGTCCGGTGAAATACAAACACTGTGTTTATTATTTGCGTGACAATATTTATTTAAAATATCTTGGATGGATAAAAAACGGCTGATAGAAAACAAATAGTTACTAGCGCCTGTAAGTGTTCACTTTACCGTGAACAGCCTATATTTTTGAAACTCTCTATAAAGGGCAATGGGAACCAAGACAAATTCCCGGAGACTCACACAACAATAAGCTACCACGTTTGGTTACATAGAAAGATCACTGAGTAAAATATATGGTTGTAGGAACCATATAAATATTGTTAACATAGATAGTAAATGCCAGCAGAACGGTTCGTTGTATTAATCTATATAATTGTATTTGCTACTGTGCAAGTGGTCACTACAGAACACTGCATTCCTACTACAAAACAGGCAATAGCTCCCACAGAACAACTTCAAATATATTTCGATTTTTTCCACAACAATCAGAATATTGTAATATCGTGACAGAACGTTCTGTTGCTACTTCCGAACAGTTCTGTACTACGGGTTTGAGGTTAGCAGCAACAGAATATTCTGTTGGAATTTTACAATTTTGATTGTTGTGGGAACAATCCAAATATTGCTAAAGTTGTTCCGTTGGAGGTACTTTTTTTTTTGTAGTAGGAACGCACTTCTCTGCTGTAGCAACCATATTAACAGTATCAAATGCTATCATAGAGAGGAATGCAACAACGAGTTATGTTGGTATTACTGCCTATGTTAACAATTCTTAGATAATACTTACAATCCGAGAAGATGTCTGTCCCTATTTTAACAGTCTAGGTGGTTCCTACAACCATATTTGTTTTCTCAGTGTAACGCTTCGCCACTTTGCTCCTGTACACTCACCTATTCTATGTCCTGGTTATGTAAATATGGAAGAGCTCCTTTTTTCCCTCTTCGCCCTTATGTTTAACGACCTTGACCCGGGAGGACCTGGGGCGACACGCACCCCGTACATCCCCCTCTCCTATACACGATGCGTCTGAGGGGCGGTAAGAGGGAGGCACTGGCCCGACAATTTAGCGCTCGACAAAAGTTGCCGAGAAAGGGGGGTGGACGCCGAGATAATGCCGCAGATTAAACCCATTTCCATAAACGTTTAAGACACTCAAAGTTGATTATCGCATTAAGTCCCGGGAGCAGGAGGGGGAGGGGTAAGGGACCAGGCGGGATCCCATTACACTTTTATTCCTCTTTACGTGGCGGCACGGCGGGATTACCGCGAAAGCTTATTAACAGCCTCGTTCCATAAGCGGTTAAATAATAGAGAAAAGGAAACTGCTGGAGATAAGGTGGGGCACTCGCGCACTAAGGGGTTGTCGCCCGGGGAGGGGTTAGGGGTGATAATGCCGCCGGCTAGACAAGAGAAGTTACAACATACTTCACGTTTTAGGGTCTCGAGGGAGAACCCGCGTTTGGCGTCTTCAACAAGAGGATTTCCACCCCTCTTTCGCCCCCCAAGCTATACCCCACCTCCTCCTGCCAAGCAAGGCGAACCGTCTGGTTATGAATGTTAAATTTTGAAAGGCAAGTATTGTTTTCAAGGGTGGTGGAGGGGGGAGGAGGTAGGTGTTCGTGTGACGTCGCTTTCGGTGTCTCCTGAGAATTTTCTTGCCTCCCCGCTTCCCCCTGTTGATCAACCTGCAGAAAGTGAGAAGACGATCATATAGTAAGAACACAACAGAGGTATCGTGTCACCACAAAAACATCTTCAACGTCTTTACTGTCAGACACGCATTCATTTATTGTCTTTCAAAGTTTAATAACATATCGCATTTTTGTGCCTATGAAGCAAGGCACAAAGCATTTTTGAAATGGTGATGAATTTTCCAGGTCGGGAAAGATTAATTCGTGGCAAAAGGAACAAATACGGAAGGCTACAATATTTTTTCTTGTGGTTTATACGAGGCGCGTATTTAATATTCCTGCAATAGGCAATGCCGATCATGACTAAATCAAAATTGCTTGCCTATAAACACATGCCAAAAACAATTTTTTTGGCAATGTTTGATAAATGTTTTCGTAAACGTAACATTAAAAAAAAAATAATTTAACAAGGGACAGACAGTTTAATGGATTTTTTACGATCTCCAACATATGAGGTATAATGTTGTTATTAATATGTTTAATTTTTACAAAAGTGAGAAATCTATTTAAGACAGAGATGCTTATATGGCGAGTAAAATATGTTATAAGAAATCTCTCAAAAAGTTAAATTGAACGCAATTTCTGCCTTTATTGAGATTCCTCTAGTAACAATTATAAACCAGTTTGTTCTCTTATAACAAATACTGCATATCTGGGAATCCTATGGTAATTCATAATCAATATAATGAATTTTTATAGACCTAAGTGGATGAAATAGCTGCATCAGTGAAATTTTCTGTATCAATATATTGGCTGATGAGAAAACAAGTTCATATTGTATTTAAGTTTGAATAAATATCAAATGATGATATCCGGGATATTGTATATAATACGAAGTTATCTACAAATACAGATTTTTATGTCATGTAAATTAATTTTCTTCAGCAAATAGTATACTTTGTGCTTTGGCCTCTTACTGCTTGTGTAAATTTTTTTTATGTTCTGCAATAATTCGTTAAAATTTTAAAATATCAAAGGTTGTTTCTGTGTATAAAAGGGTCGTGTGGACTGTCCTTGTAGTTATTTCTTTGGTTCCAATAATAGACAAAATATTTAACACTGTTGTAAAAAATTAACTGGCTACTAATTTTGAATTGTTTGTTTGTTTTCTGAACATAAATTTGGTTTTCATTCAGGTTTCTATTAATTATTACTACTATTAATTATTTTGTTGAGATGGTTTTAAATACTTTTAAACAAAATTATTTTATTGAAACAAATATGTATGATTTGAATACAGCATTTGGTAGTGTATTACAATATATTTTATTAGACAAACTACAGCACTATGCTGTACGTAGAAAAGAATTGAACTTTTTTAAGACGTACCTAATAAGTCGCAAGAAATCAGTGGATATTGCTGGCAGTCAGTTGCACGAGGCGTTAGGATGGTGTACCACAGGGATCGGCATTGGAACTTTATTTATTCTTCGGGATGATCAATTATTTTACTAATAACGTGAGATGTCGAGAAATTATTTATGCTGATTACTAAACATTTGTCATTTGTCATAGCAGTTTAACTGTGTTATTAAAATTTTGAAATTCAACTTCGTCTGAGGTTATTAAATGGTTTAGCGTAAACTGTTTCCTCATGAATAAAAGTAAAACCAAAAGGATTGTGTTTAAGTTAAAAACCTAATATTGAAAATAATAATTCTATATTTAAAAGTGTGAATTTAGGTGCTTGCCTAGATTGTAAATTATGTTGGGATACCACATACATTTTACTAGCCTTGATTTGTCAAGAGTGTTGTTTCTCCTAAAAAGTCTGAAGGTCATTGTTACACAAAGTTATATCTAATCTGTTTGTTTTACTTTCCTCCTGAAATCGATGACTTATGTATTGTAGCTGTGGGGAAAGTCTTGTTATATTTATAATGTTTTAATGATACAAAAGAAAGCAATACGGGCTGTGNACTTATGTATTGTAGCTGTGGGGAAAGTCTTGTTATATTTATAATGTTTTAATGATACAAAAGAAAGCAATACGGGCGGCTGTAACAAACTCTTCGGCCAAACATATTGTAGGCCACTTTTCATTTTAGTTGAAATATTGACAATTGTAAACTTGTATATTTTATAATATGTTTTGTTTGTCAAAAATAATTTGCAATTATTTTTTGTAAGGAAAGATTTGCATGATTATCTAGCAAGAAATAGGAACACAATTAATTAGCCTTTTACAAGATATCCTACAAATAAGATAAATAATTTGACACAATGTTATTATCTGTGTAATGATGTTATTGTAATTTAATTTTAATTACTTGCAATTGATATTTTGCTTCTGTTTTGATTTTGAATACAGATAAGTACTGATTTGATGCGTTAATTCCTTTATGTATTATGCCACAATCTTAACGATATATATTGTAAAATCTTGTCATTTAATGAAAAATCAAAACCGATTCACGTAAACAAATGCATTGTACCATGCCCTAATGTGGCCACTACCAGTTCAGTAGTTACTGTGTTTACTGTACTGGCAATCAAAATCGGGGAAGGAAGTGATGACGTAGTTCTGAACCACCCCAGGATTCTCCTGGAGCCATTTCGGAAAACTGGGAAAGCCAGAATCAGTATGGTCAAACTTTAACTCACACCCGGATCTTCTGAAATGCGTGTTCAGAGTGTTATTACTGTGCTACTACTCTTGGTGATATTCATCTGTTATCTGTGCGATATAACTTGGATCGATGTTACAACAATATATACTTATAGTACATCCTTGAGCACGTATTGAACTCGCCAAAGTTTTCTCTTAAAATCACGTCGCAGGTCACACAGTTTTGTGTGCATACATATTTAACGTTATTTCTCAGAAAAATTTTTTACGCACGTACATTTCGTCCGAAATCCACGTGACAGGTTTTGCGCATAAAACACTAAAATCGGCATGTTTTACTTTTATAAAAACTGAAATTCGGATTGACAATTTGTTAATATATTAGGACTAATTAAAAAAAACATATATTTTACAGTGTCACATAATCTATCAATTTATACTTGACAATATTTATGTTTACTTATAGCGGAAGGATAGAGGAACGGAGAAAACTAGCAGAGCGAACCAGTTACACCATAAGTTCATTTTGTCATGCTCGTTAGTATCAATTAGTTTATAAAACTATCAGTAGTTTATTNGAACCAGTTACACCATAAGTTCATTTTGTCATGCTCGTTAGTATCAATTAGTTTATAAAACTATCAGTAGTTTATTGTTCCCCAATTCTCCATTGATTTATAATGTTTATATTCGAGACTTGCTTCAACTTACGTGCATAAAAAAGAGATGGAAGACGGACAATGCGAGTGCAAGTCTGATATCAATATATTAAATTTTATTCAGATACCAACTTAATTCAGGAGATTTAATTCCTAGTCATTAACTGTGCTGAGTAACGAGTGTGTACAGACGCACAACAAAAATGGAACAAACCACCCTAACTAGAAATGCAATCACATCCGCTGCATAGTACAAAAGAGCACAGTTATGGTTGAAACGCTTTACATTAGGTCTTTTCACAGTATGTGCTCGATGTGTTTACCATCGACAGCAATACACATATGTTAACGCACATGTAGCGAGAGACGAGTGGCCTGAAGTGTTTCTGGCGTAATGCCTCTGCAAGCTGCCACAATGTGTTTCTGCATGCATTCTGGCGTCGTGGGAACCGTATTGCACACCCTATGTTTCAGTGTTCACCACAGGACAAAATCGAAATTGGTGAGTTCAGGGGAACGAGCTGGCCATCTTAAAACATCACCACAACCTAACCACCGGTGTGGAAACGTTTCGTTTAACACTTGTCTCGCCACCAAAGAAAAATGCGCAGGATAACCGTCATTCTGGCACCACATATCACGTCGTATTTCGAGCGGTTAGTCTTCCAGAAGTGTCGGTAAGGTCTCTCTGAGGAAATGGGCACACGTACAGACGATCATTGTTCCTTGAATAAAGTATGGCCCTATGATGTAGTCTCCAACGATTCCACACCACTCGTTCACTTTCCACTATCGCTGGTGCTCCACGTGCCGGACCAAACGCAGATTCTCCGTTACCCAGTAGTGCATATTTCGTAAATTTACGCGCCCATTGTTTGTGAAGGTCACTTCATCAGTAAATAGTATGTTCTTCAGAAAATTGCTTTCATCCCTTAAAGACATCAGCAAAAACCTACAAAACCGAACACGCTGCTGGAAATAACCTTCATGTAATGCTTGATGAAGAGCTACATTATATGGATGGCATTTCCGTTGGCACAGTATCCGTAACATAATAGTTTTACTTCTTCCTACGAACCTGGAAAGTTCTCGCGTACCGATGTGGGGGTTTGCATCGACATGTGCCAATACATCGTGTTGATTCGTCTCGCTCTTGCAGTCTTTCGTCGCACTCGTGTTGTGGAATTCCAATCACCTCGTGACAAGAGACGTGTGATAATTCTTCGCATCGTTTGCTGTGAGATGGGGGTCCAATCGGGATACCTTTCACCATACATTTGGACGGCTTGCTTGGCATTTCTGCCACATGCACCGTAAATAAGTAGAGCGTCCAATTTTTCCTAATTCGTGAACTTTGCTGCTTACGTACAGCCACACACTGCAATACCACTTACCATAACAGATTACGGAGACTGGCGCTGCACTGCTATTAGGAAGCGGTCCCGCCAGGATGAGTCACGACACGTGTTGCTTGCTTGCAGCTGTGAGTACAGGTCCACTTCCCATGTTACCGACCCACCTCACTTAATCTTATTTGCACATTATTTCTTGGCGTTTCTGTGTTACTTTCCATTGAATATGCTATATCACTGAATTCCTCATTGCACGTACTTTCAGGTGACGTTGAAATAAATGTATGTTTCACGGGAAAAATCATATGTGGTTTAATTATTTCTGTCCATACACGTGTTACGAATAGTCACTTTGCGGCAAATTACTTGCCCCGTACGTAATTTCGTTTAGCAAAAACCACATTTCGTGATCTGCAACCGTTCCGGAAATTTTGGGGGTGTTCACGTTAGGCGGACTACTCTGTGCAGGAAACAATCAATCACTTCATACGCGCGATGATTTTTTAAATTTTAAATTTAAGAATTGTGAAGATATTGCGTATACACTATAGCAGGGCATTCTCAATGCGCATATGCAGTGATTTGGTAAATTTGCGAAAACATTTCTTTAGAGGTACGGCTCGATCATACTTGGGAGTTTTGAGTCTAGTTTGCGGGTCATTGAACTTGGTGAATACTTGTGGTGTCCTTGGTGGGCTTGGGGGGAATGGTGGGCGGTGGGAAGACTTGCGGAGGAAGGACAGGTTTAGGAAGGGAGTTCGCCAGCGTGCTGTAGAAGGAAGCCGGGGGTTCTGGCGGGCCCAGCCGCCAGTGGATAATCCCTCCCACACTTCAGCTCCTCCAGCCGACCTCTCAGAGCCGCCTTTACATGTCCGTCGCCCGGGGCAACGGCGTCGTCATGACACGTGGCCGCCCGCCGCTTAGTTCCCGACCTCCGAGCCTTCGGACGAGGTTTCTCTCTAGAGATGAGCAAACCTGTGAATTGTTGAGAGCAATCTGTGATTTTGATTGCATCTTTTTTCCATACCTGTGATATTTACCAGCTACTTTTCAGAAACTGTGAATTACTTAGGGTGGATATTTTACTTCCCTTAGCGATGGCGAGTAAAAACATAAAATTTTGTCGTAACGAAATGTTATTAAAATTTTCTCCGAAAATTCCAATCCTACAAAAAAAAAAGTCATCTGAATAGGTGAACAGGTAACTACGAATGTCTATAGTTTAACTAAATTGTTTATTTGCAATTAAACATTTTTTTTTACGATAAATTTGTTGCATAATTATGTTTATTGTGGAATGTCCTTCTTATCGCATATATAATACGTTGAAGTAAGAAACATTGCATTTCCACTCTTTATACTCCATTATTTAAATATTTATGACGACCGCAAATTTGTAACAGTGAAACAACTGCTTAGTTAAACCTCACATTTACTGAAATTAAAACATATTTTTATACTTTTCTTTACTTTCGCAGAAACACTTCTTCAGACATGCATTACAATTTTAGAGCAACGAATGTTTGTAACGTGGCAACAGAGCGCGAAAATGTGAATCGAAAATTTCAATTAATATATTTCACCATAAATACCTATAATTTCACTGCTATTAAATATACTGTGTGGTCGACACTCGTCTATATCGATCATGGAACTAATAATACTCGTACCGAAGCTAGGTAACAGTTCATTCGCAGCGAAGGAAATAAATTGCTGGTATCGATGATGTCTGTGATACTTCCAAAACCAGTTTACATATAGCACCTATGTAAGAGAGATGCCGAAGAAATCGCGACAGTGCCATTATTTCACTATGACTGCCACTTTCGTTAACATTTCACACGTGACTGTGAAAGGTCCATACCTGTGAAATTTCACATGTAGCGATTGCACAGCCATCTCTAGTACTCTCTAGAGACCACAGCCACACTACCAGGGGGAGAAAACTCAGATAGGAAATGTTTCCCGGCAGAAGCCGGGCTTGGCCTCAGCTCCACCTCCCCCCAGAACCAAACCCCAATGTCGTATACTGGGAAAACTGCTTTAATTCTTTAACCATTTATTGTTGGGATCCTGCAGATTTTTCGGCCAACTGCTTCCCAGGGGAAACAATGTCATTCGGAGCCAATCCATTTCCATATTCTACAAAACATCACTCTCCCTCGTTGTGAAGTCAGTATTGTCTAATCATTCCGTGCTATCACACAATGTTTCCATTAGTTCTAGAGTTCCCATATCTACCCCCAATAATGCCATTTCATGGCCGTAGCCACGTCCATCATCCAAATCAAACTTACTTTTCTATCTTTTAAGTCACATCCACGTGATTTGCCTACTAAGTGATTGGTCTTAGTTGGAAAATTATGTGTCACCATAGGTAAGTCGGCAATCGGGCATCTGAGGAAATCAGCTTTGGATATTTTTGATCATAACACCCTGCATTTCCACCTGATAATGCCAACAGTCATCAGTGAGGAATCTCATTATCAATACGCGTCCCTTGAGACTTCACCCATCTCATGCTGGATAGGCATCACTTCTGTTACAGATATGCATATTGATTCCGTGTAAATTCAAGAAGTTGCGTCCCCGAAATATACATGGAATTAGTATCCCACACAAAAACTTGCATGTATCGTTCCTCAGTCAATTGCATCACAAAAGAGCAGATAGATTTATGTGGTTTTTTACCATGGCCGAATGGCCGTTAATGTAATGGTATTATTTTTAATAGGTGAGGTGAAAACATGTCCTTCATAATATGTAGTTAGTATTGAAAACATTTCAGTTTCGAGATTCTGACGATAGAACAGGGAGAAAATTGTTTATATTCGGCATTTTCTTCGTGATTTTCTCAGAACTTATCGAATTTTACATCGTCTGCCAAGGCTGCAAACGATATAAAATAAAAATGAATCGGCTGATCACACAACTATATATGTAGGTATTAAAACTTGAGAATATTATAATTTGAAGATTATATTTATTCTTGCTTAAAAATTAGGTGTATATAATTGAATTGATATTTCATCACTTTGAAGAAGACAACTGAGTACATTTGAGTTTTAAAATAGCCAAGGAAAATAATTTATATGTAACAATATTGAAATGCTAATGCTTAAGTTATACTTCCTTTTTCTTTTCCTGCATATTTGTCTCGCTCAAAATAAATGTATTCAATATTATATTTTTTTCTCTTTACTGGAAAAAATACAAATCTATCGATTGTGAAAACGATTATAATTGGTAGATCGAAATACCTCGTGAATACGATACAGCGAAGCAATCGATGACTCTTGCAAGTTCGTCCCCGAAACATACGTAGCCGTAGGATCATGGTTTGAATTGTTTGCAGGATGATTATCTCTCTATAACTAACGTACTCTGTGACTAATACTTATGGGCTGTTCACGGTTAATTGAACAGTCTTGTAATAAATCTTTGGATAATGTCACTGCCCCCCACTGCAGATATTTTAACGGGAAAACTGACTGGAATGCGTCCAGTAAAGTTGGCAACGACTTGAAAAAAGTACTTCCATGTTCATTTCTTAATGTTGAAATCAGAAAGATAGATAAACACATTTGGATATTGAAGTTGTTTATTTTACTTTCTGTATTTTAAATGCGCTAGAGTGTAAGAATTGACTAATTTTAAAGAAAGTACATGGGATTTCTTCAGTAGGGTTCTACACAAGGTGGAGATAAATAACTGTGTCATTTGCAGGGTGCTCCTAGCCATGGTGAAGGCAATTGTTGATTTTCACCTGTACCTTTATGGCAGACACTTCCTCTTAAGAACTGACTATGCTTTATTATGCTGGCTACTAAAATTCAAGAACCCTCAAGTTCAAACAGTCCGGTTGATACAGCACCGGCAAGAATACCATTTTGAAATACATCATAGGCCTGGACGCCTTCACAGCAATGCGGATGCACTTTCCAGGAGACCATGCATAGCATTCTGTAATCATTTTGATCACCAGAAGAAAAGGGCGATGTATCGTGGAAAGCAAGAAGTACAATAATTCAAGTCACTCTATCTTGAGACGTGTGACCTACATGGGATGGCAAGAACATCAGAGATTATAATCTGATTTACCCTATCTTGCATCCAATATTGGAGTGGAAAGAAGCCGGGTTGCCTTCAAGATGGAAGGATATATCCAGTCTATGCTCGACAGTCAAGAGATACTGGGCACAGTGAAATTCCCTTTTACTGGAGATTTGTGTGTTTTTAAAGAACTGGGAAAGTAATAACGGGAAACAAAATCGCTTACAATTGGTCCTACCAGAGTGCTGAATCCCAGAAGTGTTAAGAAAACTACACAACACAGCAGTAGGTGGTCACTTCGGTGTAAATAAGAACCTCGAGAGAGTACGACTGATATTCTATTGGCTGCATTGTCGGGAGTATGCTGAAAAGTGGTGCTGTTTGTGTGATGCCTCTACTACGAGGAAGGGTCTGAAAATTAAGGGACAAGTTCCCCTTCAGAAATACCAATGATATGGGGAAAGAATATGCGGCAATGCTTTCTGCGTTTCAAGGCAATATGTTAAGCCCACTTAAGAGAATTTCAGTGGACATTTTCGGACCATTACCAGTCACTGAGAGGGGGTATCGGTACATCTTGGTGGCGCAAGACTTCTTCAGAGAGTGAGCCGAGGTAATACTAGTTCCAAACCAAGATGCTGTCATGGTAGCTGATGCACTTGAAGAGCATGTTATCTCCAGGTTTGGAGTGCCACTCTCTCCATTCTGATCAAGGACGACATTTTTAAGTAACTCTTTTTGGAGAGGTAACGAGTATCTTAGGAATGAAGAAAACTTTCACCAAAAGATTAAACCCTAAGTAGGATGGGATAGTCGAGAGGATAAAAAGTACCCGATAACAGTACCTGGTGATCTTCGTAGAATACAGCTGGAAAGATTGGGTACCAACGTACCATTACTTCTTCTGGCATATTGTTCGGCAGTCAACGAGTATAACACCTTCAAGGATGATGTTTGGGAGAGAGCTCCATCTCTCTAGTAACCTACCATTTGGACGCCCAGCAGAAGAAATAGCCACCACAGAATACGCCAGTAATCTGTCAGGCAAATTCATGGATGTCGACTAAAATATGTCAAAGTGAGTGAAGAGATTTGGGCGGCTCTTATCATCGTGGTCTTGAGAGCCGATGAGGGTGAAGCGAGACGAAGTATGGAGCAGTGCCAGAATGAAGGGGTGGGGGAAACGGGAGATCCCCTAGAAAGCCCGCTGGCCAGCGGCATCGTCCGGCACGATTCCCAATGCGAAAATCCGGATTAACCCGTCCGGGGATTGAACCTGGTTCGTCTTGGTGGGAGGCGAGCAGGCTAACCACTCAGCAACTGAGCCCCTACCTACGTCAAAGGTTAGTCGACATACATGAATTTGCCTGGCAGAACATTAAAATTAACAGTGACAGAATAAAAACACGATATGATCTGATAATGCTTCAAGAAGAAGTTTTTCAAAAAGTTCAGCTGGTATGTCTGTAAACTTGAAACGTTGGAAGGCATATTCCACGATACTACACGAAAGTTGGGAAGGCCTGTACAGTATCTTGAAGCAACTCAACGATGTAGTCTACCGGATTTGTCAATAGGGCTCTAGGGTGAAACCTATGGTTGTCCACATCGACCAACTGGAGCTATATAAAGGTCCATAAGATGGATAGTATGTTCGAGACGAGCCTACTTAAGGAAGGGGCAGTTATACGCGTGGGCCTCTGCACTGGACATGGGCGCTGTGTTACCTGGTTATTCGCCATCTTGGCGCTGTTGTTAGTGATTCACCTCAACTCGCCCCTCCCCTTAGGCAGACCCGCTCACCATTACCTGGCTGGCGTCACATCCCTTCCTCCACCCTGCCTGAGTCGACGACCTGGAAGTATGTGAAATAATTTTTTGGTAATCATTTTCCTAGGCGCAACGCGGCATTTGGAGAATTCTGTGGGCTATCGCTGACGACACTATAAATACCACCGCAGCTGGAGTGCCTGCCGTCTTTGTGGTACCCATCTGGCTGAAATACGAATTCGGGCTAAGTCTGCTGTAGCGAGATACATCAGCAAAGAGGAAAGATGACAGTGTAAGGTGCGAGACGACTGCAGACGAGTATTTGAGCGGTGTGGACTGACGAGAGGGCGTGGTACCCGACGAGTAGAAGGCAACTGTACATGGGAGTGCTTCGGGCACTCTAGAACATTTCAGGCAAGTGGAATGTTGACAGAACTAAGAAGAGACTTCATGGACATGTGTTATGGACGTTATTGTAAATATTGGAACTGCTAAACATGACCATACATTTAGTAAAATAATTCGATATGTTTTAATACACTTTTCATTGGGACAAATTTTAGTTATTTGATTGCATTAATTTATTTGAAGTCATTGTAAATAGTACATATTAATTAAATATATTAATTGTAAATTGCAAATGACAGCCATTTATTGTGAGATATTAAGTAAGGTATTTTCATTCTAGTGTTTGTATATAAATTAAGACAATAATAAATAAGTATTTTATTTAGTTAAGATCTCTGTCCCTTAAAGAACCTGGCTTAACCCGTGACATTAAGAAATAGTAGCGGTGCAATTTTACAAAAAATGATATACTTTTAAGTTAACATAATTATAACACGCTTGTAATATATTACATATTTAGGAAATAACCAAACACGTCATACACAGGGTGATTTATCAGAGCTATTTTTCAAAATGTCTGAAGATTGAGGATTGACTTTACCACTCTAATTTTGTGGTCGATTTTGTTCTAAGCCTTTCCAGGCTTAACCACACGACATGTGGCTTCGGTGGGCGAGCAGTCAGCACTTCGACTTCCCTACACGGTGTTCCGGGCTGAATTCCCGGCGGGGTTACACTATATTTCCTCATGTGGGAAACACGGCGGACGCTGTCAGCAGCCGACTGGTTATCTCGAGACAACACCCGTATCACTCACTCTTTCTTTATGTTTCCCCTATATATCTGGGTCGCACTCAGTGTTATCCATGAGCGTGTAAGTATATTATAGCTGCAGTTAAAACAGTAATACACAAAAAATTTTCGTTTGCTTTTATTTTGTATAAGGGACATAATTTCTGTGAAATTGGCATGTAGTAACCTATTTAGGTAATTTTATGATATCAGGAAGGAACTGAACACAAATTAGAAGTTTGGGTGGGATCGCGACGAGGGTGAAGTATGTCACTCTTGGCGCTTGAACTGCATTACCCTGATAAACTCTTACCAATCAGTTTCGGATGAACACTACGTCAGATAAGGGAATTATATTAGTTATATTACATAACATTTGATATATTTTTATGTAATTTTTATTCTGTGGTGGTGGAACATGATCCAGTATCATGGGAGGGGATTTTAGTTCGTGACTGGAACGGAATTGCAGCTAGGTACAGACAGGTACTTCCTGCTACTGCTGTGCAACTCTAAGAAATCCTTCCAAACATACTTCGGGTAAAGTCTTTCTCTACTGGTATCAAACATAATTTTATGCATTCAATCATAGTTTTATGTATTTCAAATTTAAACTCTGCAATGTCCACTCCCTGGGGACAGAGTTGAAAAAATTATATATTTTATTTGCTGTTTTCCATCAGAGGGCCTGCGGCGGCCTCCTCACCCGGCGTTCCTGGCTCCATTACCTCTGGCTTCAGCGAGTGGGGAACATGGCGAACGGTGCTTGAAGCTGGCGGAGTTCTCTCGCACGGGCTTTCCGTAGCTTCTTTATTGCTGGGTCATACTCCGTACCATCCCTTGGAGAGTGGCAAAGGGCGACGTAAGGCCCCTCCTTTAAAATACGTCTTACTTCGGCGTATGTTGACCCCGCCTTAGGGAGCAGCCTCCAAAAGCATGAGTTTTACATTACCTTGTTGCTTAAAACTCAACCTAAAACCATTTTCAGCAGAGAGAAACACGTGTGCGACTATTCTTAATACATTATCATCGAAAATTAAATTATTAGTTGTGAAGCAAGCCTTACCACTTAAATATAATACCGAAGAAAAAATATTGGTATCAGTTACGTAGGCTAACACATCCCTTTACAAATGCCAAAATATACATCTCGGGGAATATTTAGTGCCCAATTGGACGTGAATTAGCACTGCGTAATTAAATAATAGAACTAGTGCTCTATATAAATATTTTAATTATTTAAACAATAGTTAGGATGATCTTAAATATGAGGTAGTTAAATACCGGCACGTAAGTGGCGTAATCAAAAAAGCACTAACACAATTACAAAAACAATAAACAATGCGAACAAATTACGAAGATATGGCTGTCCGTGCCTGCACACACAAAAGTAATACACGGGCTATTGGAAGAGGGATAATGGACTTCTTCCGACTGCTGAAATGCAATTCCTGAGAAAAGCAAAAGGGATAGAGAAGAATTAAGAAAAAAACATTAATACATACAAAAGTAAGAATAAAATTTCCTGTGTTATTAGGTGGAACAATACAGAATCCACTGAAAACGCGTAGTAAGGAAGATAGCCGCATTCTGAAAACTAATGTGATGCTTATGTGAAGTGGAGAAGAGACTCAGAAAAACTCATAATCCGGAGGAAAGGAACAACTTAGAGACTGGAACAGGCAGATAACGACAATATCATTAAATGAAGACCCCATGTCGACGAACAAAGAAGGAGTATAACAAAAAGGGAACTTAGCTTTGGTCCCAGATAAAGAGTGGCTAGAAAAGCTATTAATGAAGATTTCCATCAGACTTATGCACTGAAATAAGTTGACAAAATAAAATAATTAGTGTGTAGGTGGAATGGATTTCGTTCATAAATATTTCTTCTCCGTAAATAACCACATACAACATTATTTGTATTTGTTTTAACGCACATAAAAAATTAGACTCACGATTATTTGTTGCACGTGAACAGCATCCCGAATACGCTTCCCGTCGAGAATAAAGTGGGTTGGAAGGTGACGCGGTAATATTTTTTTGAAAGGGGAGGGATAGTAAAATGTAACACTGAAGTAATTCGAAAATACTGCACGGGACCACAAAGAGAGCGAAATATACTACGGTGGGGCGCAGATTTTTTTCCTCTTTTCCACGAAGCACGCTATAAACTCGATGGCGAGTTCCGCGTTATGGTCTCGCCTGGCTGGCTCGCTTTGCCACAGAACACGTGGGCGAAACATGTAAGAACACACAAGCGAAACAGCCACATCCGTTGTATCGCCAACTACAAACATCATGCTGCAGCAAAATCACCTCGCAACAGCATGGTTAAACGTCGTTAGCAAATCAAATATGTCTTTATCGTTATCAACTAAACCGTTAGTAACAATTAGAGAAATATCTGTTTCATTCAGCCAAAATGTACATTTTTGTTTAAGCAAAAATAGGCTGTAAGGTTTTATACAACCTAACATTTTGTAGACAAAACACAGTTTAAAATGCAAAAAAAAAAACTGTATTTGTTGATCTAACATAGCATTCACTTAAATTGACGAAACCTCCTTGCTGTGCCAACGAGATCTGCCTGAACAAAGGGTTTGGTTTAATCCAAGGTGTTTGTTTTTGCAGATACAAAGAAAGGTTTTGATGGTGTAAAGAAATCCTTATCTTAGCGGGCTCTTACGCAACATGCCACAGCTAATCAGAATCAAGTCCCTGTAGGCTTCTTGAGCCAACTGTAAATATTTAACATTCAAGTATCTTGATGCTATACGTTCAAATCCAAAAGGAAAAAAAAAAGTTCTGGACAATTCTCAACTAAATACACAAGTGTGAAATTAAATGAATCATAGTGATATACTGCAATGCGAAATACAGATTACAGACACCAAATGTAGCGAATTCGTCTGGAAACAGGCTATAAGTCATAGTCCTTTATAGACGCAAGCGCCAACAGGAGCTTATCGATTTTCAAATGAATGAGAATACTTCAATTCGTGAATTTTATTGCAGGCTCACAGTCGTTACAGATATATCGAATTAATTGTGGTTAAATGATGAACGTAACGAAGCGTATAACTGTTCGTACTTAAACACAGTCACAAAAATAATCCGCGAAATTTTCGAATAACTGGTAACAAACTGGAAGCAATAAAACGAGTAACTGTGTTTGTCATTTATACAAGCATCATCGCGTTTTATAATATAGATCACTCACGGCAATAACACAACTGGTTCTGCAGAATGACGTGTACAAAAAAAGCAGAGCGCGAAATTTCACTTTATGTTAATGCCAACAGTTTTAGTAACAGAGCTTTGGATCTCGACAAAAAAACATGTCTAAATAAAGTGTGAAAGATAAGTGATGCTTGTGTCCTGTACGCTAAACTTTACAGTTGTGTGCATCCTAGAGACGATACTATTATTCTCTTGACTGTTCCTCCTACGAGGATACGATTGTATGTCTTCCTCAACAGGCTGCTTACCATTTGTTCTTGCGATTGCTTCCGTTTTGTTACTGACCATATAAACCTCCAGAGCGTTTCAATAAGTGGGCCGTTATCCAAGTGACTGGAAAATGCAATGAGGGAAGAGCAACTTGTTAAAAAATGAATTCGATAATATTTACAGTTTTGGTCTATCGCCTAAAGTGACGAAAGAGATTTTCTCATAATGAATAGCTTGAGCAGAGTGTGAAGTATTTACCCGATAGTTCATCATTTCTGCTACTGAGTACAGTAGGTACACACGTTAGAAATCTTCCACAACTTTCTGCCTGTACACATCGAATGCGGTTTCATCAGGAGCGGAATGGTGTGGTGATTTCTTTGATGTAGGCGTATCCATCTCTTGATAGGCTGTGTGATACTTTCAAAGTAGTCCTCGTATCTGATTGGCTACTTCCTGCTGAAGATGATTCTCTATAGATATTGCCAGTGCCTGGGAAATTTCCACGCACTGAATAATATCCTGTCGTGTTTTAGTCAGTAAAGATTCCTTGACTTTATGGTATATTATTTTGAAGTGCTCTGTTCACGTGGCAAGAAGAATAGTCTAACTTGCAAAATTAATCTAAAGTCAGTGCAAATTTAATTTACTACGTAAGTGTTCTGACTTTATAATATTCGTTGTGCCAATGGATACAATCTTGCGTTTTGTAAATGTATATTACGATGTAACTGTTTGAAAATGGAACTGCCTAATTCGCACTGATATATTTTCAGCATATCGAAATGATATACGAGGACAGCAGGGTATTTTCCCTTCAAGTATTTTGTGATTTGTGACAGTTCACATAATATTTTGCATTTAGCTCCAAATTTTAACCGCTCTGGAAAGTTATAAAACAAAGACTGATATTTGAACTGATTTAAACGAAATAGTATTCCTGTTAGACACAATAACAAAATGTTCTTTATTATGGAATCTATAAACAGCAAGATTGAAACTGTATATTAAATTGTTCTATTAGACTAACCCTCACCCTACTGCTTTCTCCGTGGGTAGGTTTTTAAGACTGGAGTGCAGTTTCAAACAGTTTTAAAAGATTGCATTGTCCATTTTATGAGATTATGTTTTATTTTGAAGTAATTTAAGTGAAGTTTAACATCATCAACGTTTGATATTTATCAGCTTCGCAATAATTTAGTTTCGACAAGTTCTCACAGGGAGAGTTGTACGTTCTGAAAATAAAATATGATTAGTCGAAAACGATGGATAGTAACCGGTGGCAAAAAAAACAACAGAGATTGTTTGGTACGAAATCTTTTCGAATGAGGTGACACATATCATTACGGTTGCTGCTGTTTAAGTGGTGTACGAGTTGCTATGGAAGGCCCGGTCCTAGAAAGTAGGAGATATTGCCTTCTAATTTAGTCATTTGACGAGGAGACCACTTTAGTTTAAGTCCGTGCCAACCACTCTGAGCATCTCTGGTTCCCGAGGCGAGGATAAAGTCGTTCGTTTTGAAGGCTCAGTCGTCATCAGTCCGTGCGTGACTTTCTTTAATATAATAATTACGTATTTAACACTTTCGTTCATTTTTTTTGGCGAATGTGTAGAGTTTATTACAATATCCGAGCGGCACTCTTCATGGCGTTTATCAGTGACCATCAATCTTCCCTGACAGCAAATGATTAGTAAAGTGTGCTGATGCTCTGCTATATCAATGGCTCCTACCTGTATTAACCAACACTATTACCACAGCTCGCTACCAGCGATAATCAATCTTATAATGTTATGTATTAATTACAGTGAACATTAAATGTCTCTTATCTACAGCACACTAAACCAAATATTAAAGAGGCCAGAAATCGTTAACGTTCTGCCTTATTGCCAAGATTCACTATAGTGAAAACTTACTTGCTAAACCAACATAAACACTAATGAAACAACAGCAAACTTAAAATTACAAAACGTTTGATAAAGTTTTATGAGAGATTGGAAGAAGTTCGTTTAAACAATTTAGGTATTAAGTTAATAAAAATACTCCGTACTTAGCCTGAACGTATGTTTCAATTTTGAGTACATTTTCTATAGAAATTTTGTAACTCTACTTTTTATGTTTTGTTTTTAACAGAAAAAAGCAGGATTATTAGATCGCACTCAAAAGAAAAAAATGTACTCTTTTGTAATCTGCTATTATGTATAAACTGTTAATTATATTTTTTTTTTTTACATTTTACAAACAATTATTAGAAAAAAATTGCGAAAGTTATTTGGTATCACTATAATTAAAAACTTTACGATCTTTAAGTGACACTGCTTTATAAAACATTCAAATCCTTTTATGCAACTCCATGTTTATAATAAAATCCACTTCTTCAGTACCTGTTTGTAAAAAGCAATCATTAATTTCACACATTTCACAAGTAAATTGTTGTAAAATATGTTATTAAGTTTTTGTACTATTACAAAAATAATCTTAGCAATTAGTTACCAGAGATTATTGTAAGACTAAAAAAAAAAAAATCACAGCTTATACAATGTATCGTAAATTTGCAAGTAATTGCTTACACTTAATCATTGTACTTCCCAGGACCCAAACACGGAATGTTATGGCAACTTAAAGGTTTCCGAGCATGCGACGTGAAACCAAACGTCTGCTTGAAATTTTTCCCTTTACGCTGTATGTTACTGAATCCATGTTGTAAATTGATGATTTTTAAACTAAGAGTAAGACACGTATACGTGCATATTTTTGCTAGATTAACGATAGTATTGCAAGTAAATTTCACTACTATATATTCTGTGTCATGTTGACGTAATTTACACTCTAACACTAAAAATACTTACATCTACAGAATGTTGAATAATCTTTTCCAGCTAAGATTACTACGGTGCTTAGCTTTGTACAAACGTGATATAGAAAAATGTGCTGAGTTCCGTAGGACCCTTCATTTCCTGAGAAATTGATCACACTTAATAAAAAAAAACTTCGTGTGTGAGCTTTAAGGAATGGAAAAAATGGTCTAAGAAAATAACTACATTAATTTATTTGTCAGTGTTGGACAAAATCTTCTCTCTCGAAAGCACAGGCATGTGCGCGGGCCGATGCGCAGAGAGAGAAAAAGACAGACGAAGACAATTCAGATCATTTTTGCAAGTAAGACTGTGGGGAATATGTTGCTTCACATTTATTTTTCTCACTGCACTTGTACTATTTTCGAAGGCTGGATTTAATTTGGTTCTTCCATTCTCCTACTTAAACTGGCAATTGTCAAACTCGAGGTGCCCCGAAAAAATTTTGCCTGCCACTTCAACTGCAGACGAAAATTTTTTCGTTTCCGTATTGCGGAAGGATGAAGAGGTGGTTGAAACTGAGATAATCTTCCCCGTCGGGATTACACCATTTGCTCCTTGCCCCGTCTGACATATTCTACATGTCCACAGAGTAGAGTTTACCTTCCTTTGCCTCAAAGAAAATAAATAATTAAATAAATACCATCTTTTAATGTAACGTCACGGATCCAACATTCTTTTGCTCAGAGGACTGTGGGTGGTAAGAGATGGGGGCAGAACACAAGAGTGAATCTTGGAGGATCTGAGAGTGGGGGGAGTGGGCGGTGTTAATGTAATCGCAGGCACGAGAGAGCGTAAGTTTTCTCTACCGTCCGGGTCCGACAGGGATTAAGAAATGTTTACCTCAGCAAACCGTCGAGGAACAAACATTTATTTCCACCCGTTCCTGTATAGCACTTTTTCCTGAATAAATGGCAGAGAAGAAAGTGCAATATTCATGTCTAATTTTTAAAAATAATTTTTTTTTAAATTTCAGATAAAAAAACAAACAAGCAAACTTACCTATGCAGTGAAAATCAATAAGCAATAATTGTTTATTTACAATTATGAATCATGTAATCGAACACTCTCTTCAATTTCCAAATGAGAATTTATGTTTTTGCTATTAATAATTAAATTGAAAATTGGAAAGCAGCAAAATTGTTCAAAGAATTTCAGAGAGACATAATGAATATTTTCCAACAGGAAAGAAAAGTTTTCCATAAATAGGAAAAAGTGGAATTTTTTTTATACTGGTAGATGTACGAAGTTTTAAATTCATAATGTATGAAATTATGATTTATAAATAAGACTCTGTTAAAGAGAGATGCGAATTTCTTAACTAGAGTAAAAGTAATCACAGACTGTGTTACGGGAAAATAAATAACTATTACAGTTTGTAGGTGACGGATGAAGTTAAAATAGCAACTTCAGCTCAACCTCTAGGAATTAAGATTATATAATATTATCCACCAGAAAAATGGAAGTCATGCTTCAGTCATGACATTTATTCCTATTTCTCAATACAATTTTACTCCTTCTCTTAGTCAGGGAATTAATTGTAAGTGAAGAAGTTTAATGTGGGAATTTAGGAACTCGTGGTTAAGCCGGTCAAAACTATATTTGCCGTAAAACAAGGAGAACTCAAGTACCAGCTGAAGAAAAAGTCCTTTAAAGGGTTTTTACTTTTTGTTCGTAGAAACACTTCTACTAATTTCAACAATATTTACAGACGTGACTGTCAAGTGCACAACTAAGTTTCCTTTATTTTGGAGGCTAGATGGTTGTTTAAATGATTGCAACTTTCGTATCACCCTCTTGCACTAAGGAACGCGCAATACATCTCAAATTATTACACAGTTACACAGAAGGTTAACTGCCGCTTATATCTAGTACACCATAATTGTGGCCTCACTTCACAATAACGTGGTAGAATGTCGTTAGTCAATATGCGCCTGAAGACTAGACGCCATCTGAACCACGCCCACAGAGCGAAATGCAGCCTATCAGTGGCCGGGTACTTCATCAAAGAGACAACTTTGCTAGTCAAAGGCGAAAGAACTAAGTTTATGTTAATACAAAACTTCCTAGAGACATGTCACAGGAAACAAGAGCACAAAAGCGGAAAAGACGACTGTTTTGTTATTCCAGCAGCAAACGTATTTAACACGGCGGTAAGTATTTTTTGCAACGAGACAGAAGGCAGCCAAGAACCGTAGGGAATATATCGCACCATCAACAATCAATAATATGGCCTGTGTTTAGAACATCGATTATCAGGTAACTATGGACAGAAGATATCGTAAGTTCAATGACCCGTACGTTAGGCTTCTAGCTTTACTATAAAGGTATAATTCAACTCTCATATAATTTTTCATTTGTTGCTGTTTCACCCCGGGCTTAATTTCCCTTTTTATGCTGTCCGGTATTTGCTCAGTGCATGTCTTTTAGGGTGCGTAAAATATCATCCAATAAAAAAAAATAATGCTTACAAGTATGGAGTAAACAGTTTCCGTCGAGGAAATTGCAGATTTTTCGAGCCCTTGCCAATAAGTTACCGAATACGCTATAATCAAAAGAATAGGCATAAGCACACTTTATCTTTTCTCTGAAGGAAATCTCTTTGCGATTGCACAACATGATGAAAAGCCAGGGCACAGATTGTTCAGTTTGTCGTGGTTGACTTTTGACTAGAGTTCCGCAGAACCGCCAGCCAGTTTGGGGTCGTTATCAGAATTTAAAATTTTCACTCCCTTAAGGAGATAAAAATATTACCCTTCCTGCACGAGTAAGCATGAAAGTAACTATGTTAGGAACATTGCATTCCTACATATTGGGATCACATAATTATATTCAGGTGACGAATAATTTACGGTGGGGCAATCAAATTAAAGCGTCTGATGTCAACGCGATAGTCGAAATAAAACATGTGTCGTTAAGCTTTCTGGCTTTAACCTTGATATTCTACTCTAAACTAATGGGAGGTGATATCTTGTGTAATGTCCTTAAGACAAACTCACCACCCCCTGAAAATACACCACCCTAGGACCCTACATGGTCCGAATGTTTATTCTAATCAAGTTGGTAAGGAAGTTATATTTATTATGTAAGAGTTTGGCAAAAGGAAAATTCCGCTGCAAGGTGCGCTGGTATTCCAGAAACCACTTTTAATGGCGGTAAACTGAGAAAAGTCTTTTTTTGTGTAAAAATGTGTTTTTTTTCTGAATTGTTAAACGAACTGGCCACTGCAAAGATATTAACTATTAACATGCGTAATTCGTAAAAGTACTATTACGTATGTTAGCTGAGCTCTCATAAACATACTTATTTTATTAAAATAGAACTCAGTAGTTAGAGAGCGAAATAAAGATACCTGTCATAAAAAAAGTAATTTTCCGATTATGTTGGTGGATGTTAATAAGCCAATAATATAATTAAACTTTTTATTGGATCCAGTTTTTCCATAGAATATTAAGCAGGTTGACATATTTAATTGAATTTGTACTCTAGTACGAAAAACCAATTTTATTCTTTACATATGTACTAACGCAACGCAAATTGAAAGAGTTTGAATGATTATAATATTTGTTTATGAAAATTGCAGTTCACAAAAAAAAACCTATACAAATGGAACACCAGTGTGAATAGGCGGCAAGCATTTTTATTCGCTTCGATATTACCATTGAACTTCAAACCTGAGTATAATAAACCTTAAATGAGGCTGGGGGCCGTGGTAATGTAGTGATTTAGACTACTTGCCTCCCACCAAGGCAAACCGGGTTCGATTCCTGGTGGATTCGACTCCAGATTTTCGCATTTGGGAATCGTGCCGGACGATACCGCTGGTTGGCGGGTTTTCTCGGGAATCTCCCGTTTCTCCCGCCCTTTCATTCCGACGCTGCTCCATACTCACCTTGCTTCAACCTCACCGACTCCCGAGGCCTCTTCACTCACTCACGTACATGAGGCTCTGATCACGCGTCAGCTCGCAATTCCTTCGTCTCAGAGTAGATAAATACGCAGAGGCGAAGTACCGTGGCGGTTCCTTTGATGTAGGTGAACCCATTCTCTGATTGGCTGCGCGAGGCTCTGAGATCGGGCTTTGTATCTGATTGGCTACTGCGTGCTGCAGAAGGTTCCTCACTGGCTGGGCTGCCGGCTGGCGAGTAGGTATCCAGGCGCTGATTGGCGAACGGCGTTACAGCATCTTGCCGGCCAGTGGCGCCATTTCGCCGGCGTTCGCAGTATACAAGCGGCTGTTTCAGCTCTGTATTTTTAAGTACTCGGTGCCTTCGCTGTTGTTTACGTGACAATTTCTGAGCCACTAATCAGAGACGTATGTAAGAGAGGCCATCGGACAGAAAAATATTTCTAGCCACTTGTTTCTTTTTGTTCCTTCGGATATTCAGACTTGTGAGTTTTATCTGCCCTATAAGCCATCAAGAACCAGATGTCACAGTGCTTCAACCACAATTTAACTCTCCCCACGTGTGTTGCCATTTCTTCAGATGCAGGATAAAAGTTTACGTTTCACTGATTACTGCATTACAGTTTACTCACGTGCCCAGTAAAAGCATGGCTTTTAACGTGGGTTTCAATTTTTCTTATACCTACTCTAAGTGTCCATGGCACATGTTCGTTACGTACTGTGTTGGTACGCTGGTTAAATAATAGACGCCTAAATTTAGTTTATAACATATCTATGTTTTAATTTCCTGATAAGTGTAAGAGCAGTTGTTGTATCGTCTGAAAATTTTTAATGTTTGCTAAATTGTACGAAAATAACGCTAACACAAATGTATTAATACTGTGTAACTATTTGTAGCATTAATAGGTGTTGAATTGTATGATAAAGCATAATTTGGGATATACCTGAACAGTTTATTTTGAAAAATAAAGACACGTTTACTGTAACCACACCTATTTATTGTGGTCTTTTAAGATGCATTTATTTGAATAATTTTGCTCAATTAATTCGTGTACTTAGCTTATGCAGAATTCATTTATACGTACACAGCTGTGGACATTTTTGTCGTTATTCAACCACGCTGACTCAACATTAAACATTCCCGATAAAATGTACTTTTAGAGGAGCTCGGAAAATATGAACAGTTAGGTTATGTTATCATCCTGAATCAATTTTGCATCCGACATGACGCAAGACATTTTTTCACAAGCAATAACCGGCGATTACACTTCTTCGTTGTAGAGGAGAATGTAGGAATATGGGATATTGTTTACATTTATGGAGCTAGGGACTCTCACAGTACACCCAGAAACTAAATTAAATGTAAATATTTGCAGAATTTTACAGGGATGTATTGAGTAAACGAAAATATCATGAACCGTATATTCATTACAAAACTGAAATTTTCCCAACCGGAGGCAAAACTCGAGAGTCTGAATATTGAGTATCGATATGAGACAGTAAAAATCGTTGAAAAACTGATATGTAGAAGTGCCAGAAAATATATGCGAAACAAATATTAGCGTGTACATACAAAATGTATCACCATATCACACGCGGCAATTACTTGTGTTTAGAATAGTCACACACATATATGTCGATCTCTGGGCCTGCGCACACATTATGGGCCCACATAACACATAATCCACACTTATACTATAGAGTCTACCAAAAATGCTGAGTTAAAATATGCAGATTGAATCGGGTCACCGCTGAAAGCCCCATTGGTACACGCAGCACTACGAGAACACTGCACGCTAGTTCAGAGACCTGGCGTAGCGACGATGGCACTCTTGTAGCGCGTGCCAGGTTATCCCTTACGGATCCCGCGCTACCCAGTCGAGAAAGGAGAAAAATGTTGCAGGTGCAGGCAAGCGGGCCCCTTAACTCTTCCTTGCTCCTGTGCCTCAAAAGTGCAAATCAGCTGCGGGTAGACGGGGGCCTTAATAGCCCGAATTACACGCTGCGTTATTAAGAGCGGACACGTCTGTTCAGGGCTCGTGGCTAAGGGACGAGGGGGTGCTTCACGTGCGTGCTACGGCAGTCATCTTTGCATCCATGTGAAAAGTAGCTCCGGGTAGACGGGGGCCTTAATAGCCCGTATTACACGCTGCGTTACTAAGAGCGCGCACGTCTGTTCAGGGCTTCCAGCTAAGGGACGAGGGTGTGCTTCACGTGCGTGCCACGGCAGTAATCGTTGCTTCCACGTGCAAAGTAGCTCCAGGTAGACAGGGGCTCTAAACAGCCTGTATTACACGCTGCGTTACTAAGAGCGCACACGTCTGTTCAGGGCTTGAGACTAAGGGACGAGGGGTTGCTTCACGTGCGTGCTACGGCAGTCATCTTTGCATCCATGTGAAAAGTAGCTCCGGGTAGACGGGGGCCTTAATAGCCCGTATTACACGCTGCGTTACTAAGAGCGCGCACGTCTGTTCAGGGCTTCCAGCTAAGGGACGAGGGTGTGCTTCACGTGCGTGCCACGGCAGTAATCGTTGCTTCCACGTGCAAAGTAGCTCCAGGTAGACAGGGGCTCTAAACAGCCTGTATTACACGCTGCGTTACTAAGAGCGCACACGTCTGTTCAGGGCTTGAGACTAAGGGACGAGGGGTTGCTTCACGTGCGTGCTACGGCAGTAATCGGTGCTTCCACGTGCAAAGTAGCTCCAGGTAGACAGGGGCTCTAAACAGCCTGTATTACACGCTGCGTTACTAAGAGCGCACACGTCTGTTCAGGGCTTGAGACTAAGGGACGAGGGGTTGCTTCACGTGCGTGCTACGGCAGTAATCGTTGCTTCCACGTGCAAAGTAGCTCCAGGTAGACAGGGGCTCTAAACAGCCTGTATTACACGCTGCGTTACTAAGAGCGCACACGTCTGTTCAGGGCTTGAGACTAAGGGACGAGGGGTTGCTTCACGTGCGTGCTACGGCAGTAATCG
>NQII01002200.1:135568-145743 GCA_002778355.1 Clitarchus hookeri | reverse complement strand
GAAACTACGAGTTAAACTGTGGGTGGGAATCCTTTCGTTCTGGAAAGCTTGAAAATCGACGCATTTGTAATTTTCTTACTTAAATTTACGTGTGCAGTTTTTGTCTGACCCCTTTTGTCAAGTAATTTTAAAGGCAAGTTTTAGCCTTGAAAAATTGTTACATGTCAACAGCAAGCTACGGAATTTCATTTCGATTAATTTAAAAAAAAAAAAAAAACAACCGCATTTATGTAACTATTCACGAGAAATACGGGGTCGCGGCGAAAATATTGTCTATTGAGGTGACTGTGTCACTGAGTCGTTCGGATGCGCGTCGTGTGCCGAGAGACCTCTTTTCGTCTCGCCGCATTTCTATGGGCGGAACACATGAAACGACGCTTCTCTTCGCCTCGTTTCGCTTATCCTCGCCTCTCCTTTGAGCAAGAGCACTTTATTCTTTACGTTCACGTGCACGCCACGTGAAACTAAAATTTTCGGGCTCCCACAGAAACATTGGAATGAAACACGAAACAAGTTTTCTGAACTTGATGTAAAATTATGAACTAGGAAGTGAAAGTTATAAACTTATATACTTCATTAAAAGCCAACATTTAATCGTACCATCCCCGAGTCATGCCGCATTCTATATAGGTTAATTTTTGGGTGGGTTAGAAAGCCTTGAGTTTTGTTGGATAGGGAATTTTTTTTCAATTGAGTTATGTTCCGCTATTTTTTTTATCTACGTTCAATAAAATGCCTTTAATACTGTAATACTGTGCACTTAAGCATAAACGTACAACTCTAAGCAAATAAGCACAAATCAGTAAACCAAGTTAGATTTAGAAAACGTTGGGTTAAGGTTGAAAGTAGACGAAACCCTACTAAAAATTAAGGTGAATTTACCTGAACCAAATAATTTAGGCTATGCATTAGATCCATTGCTACCAGCTATTAATACCCTAGAAAAATGCTTAGTAAACTATCATATGAAGGCAAGAAATTTAATTTTTCGAAGATGTTTTGCTTACAACAAAACAATCTTGATTTACATTAAAAAAATTTATGTGTTATATTTTTTAAATATTTATTTTAATAAATGTATTTTGTCGTTACAATACCAGTTGAATATATGGAAAAGTGTATGAAGTAGATGGTAAGAGTCCACAATTATTTTCTGTAATCTATTTGCACTTTAAAATGTGGATTTACCTAACGCCTTGCTAGAATATTCCTGAATAGTTGTAACGCAAATACATGTTTGTCACTGCCATTAATATATACGTTTGTGCAAACCAAATTTTATTTGTGCATGAAGGTCCTTTGTAGTGGGTAGTATGTAAAAAATTATTTTCTTTGCAGCGATAAGTTACGTGGCACGTCAAAAAAAGATTTCAGTGTGTGTGAAATTCCAAAAAAATAAAAATAAAACAAGTTATTAATTTGTAGTTGGTTAAATAAAATAAAATGAAATATCTCAGAGATGGATAGACTGAACAGGTTTTAACATCGCAAATCGCTTCCATTATGCACAAAATGCATCATCGTGCAACCAAGTGCAACGCAGTGCAGAGTAGAGTAACAAGTGTGACTCAGCGGAACTAAATAAAGTTCACTTGAACAAAGAGCTTCATAGTAAATATAGTGCTACGAAGTGTATAATATACGCAAAACCACAATGTTATCAACAATAAAATAGTCTCAGGTAGATGAAGTTACGTCAACGAAAGTACTGTTATTACCACAAGTGTTACAGTAAAACTGACGTCTCTGTATTATTGTAACGCTCTGTATTATTACTGTTTTTATTATTAGCTCTAGTATTGTTCTGCATGTACTCGTTGATCTAAGAACGGCAAAGTAATATTTTATACCTGCTGGCGCAAAACAGCTAATTCTGTCTACAACGCCATCTCGGCTAGCGATTCGAATGGAACTTGAATCAACAGATCACCACGTCTATCTGAACAACTCTGGCTCCCCAAATGTTTGTGTACCCTGAACACGCAAACAACGCAAAGTCAGAGAACAGACAAATGTCCTGAAGGGAAGTAGCGTAGTGGTTCCTTTGATCTCAGCGTATTCGGGAGCTCGTTGGTAGGGACTCAAACATTTCGTTTAATGAAAGTGCTGAAGAACTAGACCTTGCAGTTGGAAGACCGGTTTATTTAGTTACGTCCTTCGAGGAATCCAATTCAATAGTGAGGAAACGACTATCAAATATTTTGTAGGGGCAACTAAAAACATTTTTGGCCATGTAGAAAGAAATATTTTGTTGGTGGGACCAATTATTTTGCACAGTATGAGCTTACGTTGTAAGGGATTGTACGTACATTTACTGCTTCGGAGTACACGTATATTGAGAAAAAGTGAATGGTAAAGTTTTTTTTCCTATTCATCCTCGGTAGCGTTCCTACTTTTGCTCAGCGAATAGTCAAATGCGCAGGCAAGTTGCCAACTTCATATAGTAGCAATGCTCAAAATTCCTATATTTGTGCCTTGATTCATGATATTACCTCTATATTACGTAAAGATTAAAAACCTCCATTACATTTTATGACGATTACTAAAAAAAATATATATCACAGCGTAGCCTACAGATTACTGAACAAGTGAAAATGTCATTTCCTTAGTTTTCTTGACTAACTGTATTAAAAAAAATTTCAGCTCATATCCTCTTACGTCGTTGTAATATCTCAATATTGATAGCCTTTGAGGTGACTGACGGTGAAGTACAGACGTTCACTATTGGAGTAACATAAATTCCGGTCGGTCCCATCGTGTAAGAAAATGTCTTTCCACGTAGATGTGCGGCCAAGGGGTGCATGTAGGATATTTAATTCAAGCATGCGAGGAAATCTTCTCAAAAATCAGGCGAATGTTAAATGCCGTCGTGTTGCAATAGACACCCGGTGCATGTGTGATTGAAACGGCGTAAAGTGCCTAAATGCCCACTCAACAACAGTGCACTGGACCAGTTACTTTTGGACTGCTAACGCGCGATAGACAAGCCCGCATATCTTAAGAAACCGGTTGCATAGCCGCATGGTGTTATAACAAGGGATTTTCGAAGAGAACCGATGGCCTGCGAGTGTTGCAACAAAGGCACCTTTTTTTATTATTGGTGTTGATGAGGGAAAATGCTTTGGGGAGGGATGAAGTAGGGAATTTCCAACCCCGAAGTGAATGGCTGTATTAAGTGGCACAGCCTGTGCCTTCCTCCACGTACTCTCCGAAACTATTTGTTTCAGCATATCCATAAATGTTACTGCGTTACTTCTAAACAGTATGTAAAATAAGTTGGAAGTTGCAGTTCCTTATGTGTCCTCAATTTTTTTGTAGAAAAAAATGCAAAGCCAAGACTCTTAAATTTATAAAAAAAACTGTTCATTTTAATATCTTGTGCTGCCGGTTACGCTGAGAGCTTATGGTAAAGAAATGGTGATTGTCTTTGACAATCATAAGGGGCACTTTCCAGGGCTACTGGAATCACACAAAAACTTTGTAACAAGAAACACATAAAAATATAGTTTATGTTGTGAAAACATTTTATTTCTTGTGAGTTTCCGACACTGTATGTTACTGTCTGTATGTTTACTGTCAAGGACTGATCTGTCTGAAAGCCGTTACCACATACGGTTGGCCTAACCAGGTTCCCGCAATTAACATCAGAAGAAAATTTCTTGAGACTGAAGAAAATTCCTCATATTTGATTTATTTACAGTTTTATTTACAGTTCCCTATAGAGAATAAAAAATAAATTTAATTTGTACATTTACAGAATTACTTCGATTCTTTCTGTTTTATCCTCTTTTATTCTGGTGTTTAGAGTTTTGAGTGTTGTGTTCCCGTAACTCTTTTTCATATCGTCAGCCACCCATATAACAAAATAATTGATTATTTCCACTGAAGGGAGCCGGTTAATACTTTGGTGTGAATTAAGAAGATGTGCACTACATCTTGAGCGAAACATTTTTTCGTAGCATAAACCCTAACGAGTAAACAAAAACAAAAATTTTCAATATTTCCCAATTACAAAAATGCTTATTTAACCTAGCGATAAATATTTTGGTTTCTTGCTGAAAAATTGTTATTAATTTCTACAAATCTGACAGGTTTTGTTGTATTCCCAATTGCTTTTCGTTGTAAGGTATGAAGTACGTATAGGAAGTAGAAAGTGTTATTTCCTATAAGTAGTATCATAATTGTATGTGAACATTAAATTTCAATAGAGTTGCCTCTGTAGATGTAAATTTGCGATTGGCTTTACGTAAAAATAATTCAACAAAAAAAAATTTAAAATTTAAACCGGTGGTAAACAATATATCTGTGAGTCGCAGTTTCTTGTTGGAAGTGCTATGTTGTTCCTGGACGGTTTGCCAAGGCAAGAATTTTTGGCGCTCTGCAGGACCTGGACGGAGAAGAAAACTTGCACTATCTCGTGCCTGCGATTACATTAGGCCCCACTCATCCCCCCCCCTTCACATCCCGCAAGATCCACCCTGCTTCACCTCCCTCACTCCCCTGAGCAAATGCGTTCTTTCCCGCCCCGACGCGCAAAGAAGGTTGGTTTCGTGACGTTACATTAAAAGCTGGAGTTTATTTAATTCTTTATTTTCTCGCGAACAAGGGCGGGCCAGGGTTAAACTCCGCCCTGTGGACATGTAGAATAATTTAGATGGCGCGGGGAGGAAAAGTTGTAATCCCGGATGGGAAGATTTTCTTAGTTCAGTAACGCAACTTCACCATTCTGCAATATGGCGACGAAAAAAAATTTGTTGCACCGTTAAACTGTGAAGAAGTTCTTTAAGCTTCTTAGATGTGAGGGCTGTTAAATTGAAGTGCGAAAAGAAACAGAGTAGCACTGGCCTGAAAAAAATCCCATAAACGAGAGAAGGAACTACACGGTGAGGCATTCTCCATTGACTTTCTACCACAAAAGCTCTGATTTTATCTCGTGTATATATATATACTAGCTGACCCGGCAAACGTTGTTTTGCCATAAAAAGTATTTCTAGTGATTATAGTATTAGAAAAAAATAACTATAACTTATTGTAAGTGTGTGAGGATGTGGTATATAAG
The DNA here is from genome assembly GCA_002778355.1 of Clitarchus hookeri. Classification (NCBI taxonomy): domain Eukaryota; kingdom Metazoa; phylum Arthropoda; class Insecta; order Phasmatodea; family Phasmatidae; genus Clitarchus; species Clitarchus hookeri. The sequence continues at coordinate 140,684 of NQII01002200.1, read as the reverse complement.
TGGAAGAGGCATGGAGCTCTGTGGACGATGACGGAATATAAAATTAGATAATTTAATAAATATTAATAAAATTGAAATACAAACAATTACAGATTTGCTATCAATAATAAAGTTAATTAAGAAGTACACTTAATTATTGAAAATATAATTGTAAACACGTCACTACGACGATCTGAGTACAAATGAATAAGAGAAAGGTTATTGTGTGAGATAAAGTGGAGACCGGCTACTCCGTGCTGTGTCACTGGGAGACACCTGGTGGGAATAAATTGTAACCTAGATCGATAAATGATCGATGATAATTGATCACTTATCGACCTAGGGTAAAATTTATTAAATTACTAATATCGCTATAAAAAAATAAGGGTTGGTGGTAGAAGGGTGAAAATTTAGGAGGGTATGTATTTTTTGATGCAACATCATAAAAAAATAAAAAATAAAAATTTTGTTCAAACAATAAAAAAAAATTGTTTGGTGGTGGCCACCCTTATTACTTAGGGGTGTAAAAAATAGATATAACTCTATTCTCAGACCTACCGAGTATACATAAAAAATTTCATAAAAATCGGTTCAGCCGTTTCGGAGGAGTTCAGTGACTAACACTGTGACGGGAGAATTTTATATATTAGATATGTATATATATATATATTTATATCTCTGTGTGTGTACGTTTGTGCAGCTTTGTCTTTTCGGCGACTCTCATCTCATGTAATAAAGCAAATAGGACCGTTTTTAAATAATAGGTGTTATTGTGAATTGGCCATGTATTATCAGACATCTTTGTATCTGAAACATGGTAATCGATCGATCAGGAAAGCAACGGTGCCAATAATTCAGTTTTTCTCATTGAACCATTAGTCGTGTTAAAAAAATGTGATAGTTGAATTTTTTATTTATTAGAAATGTATATAATTTTTATTTTAAGAATCGTGTAGCTTCTTTTTTACTTCCAGCATTAGTAATGCTTTGCTTCAAATATAATATTACCTTGCAGGGGAATGAACACTCTCTTTTAATTAAAAAGTTGCTGTTTTCGCACTAACTCAGTGAAATGGAGAAATGATGTTCGCACAGATGATATAACCAAAACGAAAAGTAAATATACAAACACGAAAATCAAATGTTGAAGCCTTACTATCATACTTGTTTGGGCAGATAATTCCAGATTTCCTAAATTCTATCAATAATTTCATACACATAATTTTTCCCTTTTAAATTATTTATGCCATGCTGCGTTAATTTAATTCAGTACAATTGTAACTTAAAAGTTAAAACGATGCACGCAGACGTGCCTTACTCAAATAAATGGCCACAGAAATTAAATAGGGTTCTCGGTGATAACATACCTGAGCTTAGATTATGAATCCAGAACGCACACTGATGCTAGCATTGTAGTGTGACATCCACAACAAATATGTCTGAAATAAGTAATTATATGAAAATATTGATGCTATTCCCCATCTGTGGCATACAAGGTGGTTGATAGGGACCGGAGTTAATTCCTCCAGGCACAAACTATAAGGTGCCTGGGATTTGAGGTTATTTTAATAAGGTAGTCTTTTGGTGTATCACTTTAAAGGATGGATATATTGTCTTGAGTTAAAAAAAAACATACAGAAACACTTACGAGGTGTGGTACTCTATTTTGGCTAACTCGGATTAACTGTGGGCGACGTCGTGGATTGATGGGGTGGGGGGCGCTTCTCTGAACGGTGATACTTAACTCTGCTGGTGTGGTATGTTGTCGGCTGTGGATGAGATCCAGCGATGTGGGCAGCCTTGGAAAAGGCCAGCGTTTGGTGCTGTCTCCCCACAACTGCAGCTCTAGGTTCGTACTGACGTCCTCTCGCGATTTCTTGACGTAACTCTTCTCTCGGCACGGTGATAATGAACTGTCCTACTGACATACTCATGTACTGATGTACTGTTCTGGCCGGGGGTCCGATCTTCCCCCTAGCCGCTCTCTGCGCGACTGATTTTCAACTGATAACTGATCTGATCTAACCTCTCTGCGCGGCGATATACCACTCGCTGTCACCCTCCCCCACAAAGAGGCTTATATTCTTTCTAGCCTCTCTCCTTAATTTCCTGCATGCAACCCTTTGTTGGGCCAAGGGGGCAGGTGAGAGGAAGCAGAACCATGCACTTCATAAACGTGCCATGGTTCCCTGAAGGTTGGAGGGGGGAGGTGGCACCCTTTTCATAGCTTACTCTGTCAGCTATTTCTTCCACGGTGCGTGTTTTCTGACTTCAGGCAAAATACACTTGACTATCTTCGTGATTTTCCGGCGTTCACAAATTTTACTTGGCTTTGGTAGGAGGAGGTGGGTGGTGGGTGGGAGACCTACGCAGCAGGACACGTGTAAGGCTTGACCTCGGGCTCCTTTCTCAGCTTCCCCTTTCTCTGTGGTAATTACAATCGAAATGTGTCTCTCTACACTGGTTTAAGCTGGCGGGGAGGTGGTGACAGCGCCACTCTATATAATACTATTAATTACGCCATGCGTCAACTCCCCTCTCGTCTTTTCTGCGCTGACACAATCCGTGCCAAAATCTTGGTTTTCAGCATATGGTCGCCTCTCTGTAAGCTAACCTTCTCTGGTGCCGGCTAGCGCGACGTATTTCTCGCGCGGCTGTCTCGTGGACACATGACAGCTGTGACTTCCCCTCTCTACGTCTCTCTCCCTTCACGGTCTTCTTATCTGGTGGCCCCCCTCTCGACATTCCGGGCACATGCGGCACTAAGGTTAACAATCGTGCCCCTTGGCTGTTTAAAGGGCTTAACACTCTGGCTCCGCATACATATTTTGCTGAAGGCGGGTTACTTTACAATTTACCTATTATATTTCAAATACTTCGCAGGTCGATCTACTTTTTGAACTATCTAAACAAACACCTGGTCAAAAACACACCTTGGACTCCGTACAGTACTTACCAACGATCTTACAGGGTTACAAACCAATATCCAGGGTTACAAAATTATACAAAATTACCTACAGTGATCTATTCAGATCACTACACTTCTACCTTTATCATGCTTCTGTGCTTCGATCTCCTGATAAAGTGGAGACATACTTGATGTATGCAAACAAAACAGGTGGCTTATTGCCGGTGTATTTGCTCATCTGGCTGGCAGCTTTACGTTTTGGTGACAGGTATTTATTTAATTTACGGTAAGGACGACTGCACAGGTCGTCAAAGGAAACAACTCTTAAATATTAGGCTGGTAAACTCTGTTCAATGGTTCACATTAATGTATGGCACTCCTGCCGCTTTTTAAAAAATGGTCTGCTGATAAAAGACAAAGCACACTGACTCATGGTACATTTTACTATTAAGACGACTCACAGGTCATGAAAGAACAAAAAATAAGACCCTTATCTGTCACTCAGCTGTTGCCTGCGGTTTGGCCGTTAGGACAATGTAAACATACAACTCTCTCGGTAAAAAATTTAGGAAAATATTCTACTCTGGTGCCCTGCTGATGGCATATATTAAGTACCTTGTAAATTTTTATAAAATTACACTCGGGCACACTTAAGTGTGGCATCTACATGTCTTTCAGCTGAAGGCCCGACGTCACAGGCAAACTGTAGACAGTATGTCGCACTTGGTTGTGGCGCACTTAGGTTAGCTGGCAGGTCGGGTAACCTGACCTTCTTTTCGCAGCAGGTGACATGGGTACACTTACCCACAGAGTCTGCTTCTTTCGGTTGCAGGGCAGTTTCTTCTTTCGCCTCGCACTGTGATCCTGGATAAGCCTGGCCATCTGTGGTGAGCTGTGTTGCAGGCCCATCCTGGGATGTGGCTGCGGTCTCCAGGCTTCGTTTCTGGGTCGGTGCACTTCTCTTCATTGCTTCGCTTCTAGCCTACTATTTGTTCTGCGTCCGCATTATTCTCGCACGCGCTTGTTTGTCCACTTTCCACTTCCGTCTTCGCTCTCGCCCGTCTCCTTTCCACACATCTTCCCGTGAGCATATACTTTCAGCCTCGGTTATTGCATCTCTGGTGCACTCGGTTATCGCGTCTCTGGCACATGTCGCTTGTGCGCGGCCACGCTTCTTATCGGTCTGCCCTGCGTGAATGAATACTCGGGTGTATTATCTTCCAGTTCTTCAAACGTCGTTATCGGCTGGCGCAGTTTCCTAGGTGTATTATCTGAGATAGCGCGCGGCGGTTCTCGGGTGTATTAAAGTAGATAACACATAGTGCTGTGTTACTTCGCGGCGTATATTGCTTGCGGTCACTATTGTCCCTCCTTCGTTCACTGCCCCGTGACCTAGTGACCCACTGCGGTTCATTCTTTTCGTGTTTACTGTTTCTGAGCATTTGTGGCCCGATAAGCGCGTCTCACCGGCGCTCTGCTTATGTTTCTGGCTGCGCGGTTTTTCACCCATCTGCCTGCCTACTTCTCCCATCATTGACAGTGACCCTCCTTCAGGGCACTCATGACATAATTTTATATTTGGTTCGGCGCGGTATTGCATCACTGTCCGCCTTCCCCACGTCATTTCCCACTGTCTAGTGGAAATGACATCTCGTTTCCCTCCCGTTCCCGCTCCTCGCTCCTCGCTACTCTCTTCACTAGTGACTGCCTCGCTTCGTCTTCGCCCTTCGCTCTCTCGCTCGCACTCGCTCGCTCGTCAATTGTCTCTCGAAAAGTCTCGCCCCTTTCACTACTCTCCATCCTCCAATGGGTTTTTGTGGCCCACTGCTTCTTCGCTAACCGCTCCTCGCTAAACATTCTACGTGCTCTCGCCTCGCTCTCTCGCTCGTCCTCGACAATTCCTACTTTGTCGGTCTAGTACCCTTGCCTCCTCTAGTGCGAATTGGTTGTTAGGCACCAAAGGGTTTTAGACTCCCTTAAGTCTTTGGGTTCATCCTTACTAGCTCGGTAATTCGGTATGGTTCAGTCTGAATAGTTCGGAAATCTGGTACGGGCGAGACCCCTTTTCTCGGGCATACGGGTATAGTCTGGTTCTTGATACGGTCTCTACAGACGTATCTACGCCCCACATTGGGTGCCAATTTAACTTGACGCTATTCCCCACCTGTGGAATTGAAGGTGGTTCATAGGGTGTTCATAGGGTGTTTCTCTATACTGGTTTAAGCTCGC
>NQII01002200.1:89280-135534 GCA_002778355.1 Clitarchus hookeri | reverse complement strand
GCGACAGCGCCGCTCTAAATAATACTCTTAATTATGCCATGCGTCATTATATTACAGTCAAATAAATTTAAAGAAATGTGCTTGTACCTGAATAACCTCAGTTTGTCGTGCGACGTTTTAAGCTGATCAGATTTTTAAGCCAGAAAGTTTGAGAAAGTAGACATCAAAGGCTATAACCCTGATGACTCTGTGTATCCCAGTAATTGCGGGAAAATACGAGAACATGTAAAGAAAAGGAAGGCAACCTGTTTGGAAAACCAAAATTATGCTCAAGTATAATGTGAATATTGAAGTACGCAAAAGTCTCGCAATAAAATATTTGGTTAGAACTATTCTTAATTCATTTAAATAAAAAAGAATTTGCAAGCATATAATGTAAACTGGACAAGCCAGCTGGCCTTAGGAAATACTTTAAAATATAGCCATGTACACTCGTACGCCAAAAAATAGGGGCTCTTTATTACTTCTTTGACGAGTTTGAGATACATGCGCAAACAGTGAGTGCTCGCGACCCGCAATCTCTTATACGGGAAGAACTCTGCGGCAAGAGCACCGGAGAGCGCATTCATTTGTACTTCACTTCTGAGTGACACGCTGCAAGTATTCGTGGCGTCATTGTGTGGGAAGCAATCTACTATGATTTCCGGTCTTTTTCTGTAGTAGTTGGAGGGAACACAGAGCTCACAGCGTTACGCTCTAGAGAATCTGTGGCCCATATTCTTCGCTTCATAACGCGGTTCAAACAGGAAGATGCCCCCCATCAAACAGCACGAGTTTACCAAGGCTGCTTTTTTTGCTGTAGACTGCAATGTAAATGGTTGGTGACGAACCACTACAGTATGCAGCTCCTTACTGGACATGGGAACTTTAAGGCCAAACTTTACAGCATGCGACTCGTGCTCTCCCCACTGTGTGAAGTATGTGGAGTTGATGACACAGTGCAGCATGTGATTACAGATTGCCTCAAGACAGAAGGAATTAGAAACTGGCTGGATGCAAGAATGGAAGAAATGGGCATTCACATAGGAATAGAAACATTTTTGGAAAACAAACAATTCCACAGGACATGGAATGAGTTTGCTACTAAAATTGGTAGAATTCTAGAAGAATTTGATAAATGGAATAGAGAAAATTCTGATGACCCATTATAGGGTACTCAGGTAAAGGCCTACAAAAGTTGGTCGGAGTATTCTAGATTGGCGAGGAGGACAGGTTTTAAGCGAGAAAACCGGTAGAATACCGTGTAACGGCGACCTCGAAATGTGAATGGCCCGAAGAGACCAAGAGGAGAAAGTGCCGTGCATTGCCTTACTCATCCGAGTACAGTTGCAATGCGGGAGGATGGAGGGTGTGCTGGCCTTCGGGCCTAAAACCTGTTGACGTTCCTCCGAAGCCAGCTTTGTCTCCGGACCGGTAACCTACAGAGAATGTCTGAAGCCAGATGGAGCGGCAGTTGCTGCTGTAAACAGGTCTGTAGCTTTTTGAACGGCAGTCACGGCGACTGCGGGCAGATATTTCATAGGGTAGCATTGATGGCTCACCGTCTCTATCACAGAGTACCAAGGAGTGTAGAGGCGAAACAGCCGCACGCGTCAGCAAATTGGCGTCACTAGCCAGCAACATGTCTGAACACCGTTCAACAATCGGCGCCTGGTAAGTCCTTGCCAGTAGGGAGCATTTCAAAACACATGGTAGCCAATCAGAAGGAAGGCTGTTACCATAACCCCCCCGCTGCCAATCAGAGAACGGGTACACCCACATCAAAAGGAACCACCAAGTCGTGTCGTCTCTGTGTACTTATCTCCTTTGTGTCTCCGTGTTGGATTGTATCGCCGCATGTTTCCACGCTAGAGGTAATTCAACACTGTCCTAAATGTACACACAGAAAAAAGTAAAATGTTCTTGCAACAAACAATTAGTATTGAGGCATTTCTTTAAACGTTTGGTTTGTAGTAAAGTTTATCATGTTGTAACACAGTTAATAATTTTAACCTTTTGCAAAGTTATATATCAGCGTAATCCAAATATACCATTCAATTTTTAATGTTAAAAAAAGCCGTGGTGGCGTAGTGGTCAGACTGCTCGTCTCCCACCACGGAGAATCGGACTCGATTCCCGGCTGAGTCGACACGAATATTCGCACATGGGAAACTTAGCAGACGTTACCATTGGCAAATGTTTTTTTTTGGCGCATACCCATTTCACCACCGTGTAATTTCGCCATTGCCCCATCTCCACCCCACGTGGCCTTCATTGGCATGAATTGATACAACAGCATAGTCCGTAACGATTCTTACATGAGCAAATCCGGGAGCTCCCCCACCGGGAATCGAACCCGGTTTATAAAATTTCATGAAAGGGGCAACGCACTGCATTTGTGCGCACTCACTTTAATAACATTTTGAATGATAACTATTTATTACTACGCATTACCGACACAACTTTTCCATCTCCGTTTATATTCACGTTAATTATAAATGATATATTATTATTTATAGATAAAATATAAGTTCAAGTTACTTTTCATGTTGACATAAATATAAAACGCTTGTATGAAATAACCCGAACACGTAATACATAAAGAAAATTTTTCAAAGGTTTGATTTAAAAAATGTGAAGATTCGATAAATAGAAAACAGTAATGTAACACACAAAAGTAATACCGGCCACGCCTAAAATTAAATACTCATCTGTGACTGAAATGGTTGATGTCCACATCAGGAAACATGCCACTGCAGTTTCGAGACAGCTTCAACACGCACGCTCCTGCAACTAAACACCAGGCGCCATTTTTCGTTCTTCTCCGCCTACACTCTAAACTTGGATCATTGAGAATTTATCCAAATCAGTGAAAACAGTGAGAATTGAGCAACTGATCATCAGTGTCAGATAAATAATTAATACAGTGGTTGGATTTCAATGAATTATTTGTGATTTCCAAACTGTATGTTAAGAATGTCACTGCTATACGCCACTGGTTCCCAGTTACCTTGCTTGATTCGCCGGTCAGCAGGTAGTATACCAACGGACTTTCGGCGAACGTTAGTTCACTGATTGATTTAACTGATTCGGATTTAGAGCGCTGGCGTCCCCGGACTTTACAAGGGGCGAGACGCTAGTGCGAGGAGAAAGTAATGATAATGAGATCTAATTCGGTGGGTCGGAACCACATCTTGGATGGACGTTACAGACGGCGAACTATTGTTCCATCCACCGCTTTTTACACGTGGATGGAAGGATAGGTTATAAAGAGAAGGAGGCAGGCATATTTCTGCAGCAGATGCACGCCCTAGGGAAATCTTTGCGAATGAATTCACTCACGCAAACGCCATGCATTGTTTACGCTTGGACTACGTGCGCGCTGTTGAGAATTACGTAATTGTCGGGATGTGCTACGGCAATCCACGATCATCAGTACACGCAAAGAACAGTTGAGTTGAACGTAATGTTTTGTTATTTTAGTTTGAAAAATGACGGTGGTGTGAGAGACGAATCTACCGTGAAATAAAAGTGATGTAGATTTCGTATAATACAAACTCATTTGAATCTATGATCGTGTGTAAGAGTCTCAGAAATTTCGGGAATTTATTTGGCGACTAGATAGATCCACAGTGCTTTGTGTACTCTAGCCTCAGTTTGTTGTTTATGGCTGATACTCCAGTTAAACTCCATACTAGGCAACACGGGATTCAGTCCTTGTTTTCTTGCCGGTTCTTCATTGGCTCTAAATTGTCCATAGTGTGTCTAACAAACTGTGATCCCATTAGAACAGCAAATCAGATGGACACGTAGATGAACTCAAGCTTGTCCTTGAATGCATTCTTGAAATTCCCGAGTCTTTGATCATACACAGTAATTTACAGAATCATAAAAATTTCGCAAATACATTTAAAGACAAATCTGACTTAACTTCGTCGAGTGCGCATGACTACTGTGCAGGAACCAATCTATGTCATCAATAGTGAACGGCTTTCTTGCAACTTCTACAGTCACGACCACTCTGTGTCTACTTTTGTCTTTCAGAGTGTTTACATATAAACGTTTTATGAAAATTTTATACACGTTACTTGACAGTCTTTTGGCATATCAATAAGATATTTTCTTTGCAAGAATTGTTTTAATAAAATTACAACTTTGCTGGTAGTTTATGAACGTCTATATTTGCGTCACCTTTCGGCAAATAAATTTTGACATTTATTATGGAAATTACTGAGCTAATTTCGGACGTATGCACACAATATAAAAATCACTCATCTCTGTCTTTAATCCACATTTTAAGAATATTTCCTTTGCGGTTAATTTACCAACGAGAACACAGTTCATTATGAAAGCATGGTCGAGTCTGAATCAGTAGCAAACTTGCAAAACCACGTTACGGAGCCCCGCGCTACTTTGTCTGAGGTAAACGGGATTCTCCCTGGGACAAATTCTTTGGAACAAATAGCTGAGGCTCAAGGAATAAGGCGTCTGGCCTATAATCAAATGATCTTGAACGATATTCCTGTCCTTGCCGGTTTATTTTTAACATGTTTATCGAAAATGTGATTTGTCTTTTAAACTGCGCTTTAGTTACACTTCTACAGTTTAGTGATCATCATTTGTTACGTATTTTATGCAGTACTTTGCGGGCTTACCGTTCAAGTTCACTGTTGGAGGGCAGAATTCAGAATTACTGTTGGTTCTGTCAAAAGGGAAAATCCGTTTTTACACAAACGGCAGCCGAAGTTGACGTTAAACCGGCAGGCTCGAGTGTATACGGTTGTAACATAACCAGCACATATTATACATTTTCAGTGGCATTATTTTTTGGGTAGCCAAGGATCATGTCTTCCCCATTTGATCATTTCATCCTGGAAGTAACTAGTAAAGCACGTGTTAAATAGTAAAGAGGTTTATGAATTCGACGGTAAACAGAAACATATTTACGGACACAGAAATTGAACGGGTTGAACCTTGGTGTTGTTTTAACATTCATTTGATGGACACGGTATTTACTTTTTTCGTGTTTTACACATGCATCTGACAAAATGCTGTAGTCTGATTTGGAAACATGAGAAATTCTATTGTTAGTGAATTAATACTAAACTTCGTAATCTTTTGTCCTCTATAGCCGCTGACTTTTCTTCTTTTGCTGATACAGCAATGAGAAGTTAATTATAGTCCTGAGTGAACTCTGCTCTATTTTGTATGTTTCAAAGAGCTTTTTTTATGGTTCGTACGAGACCACTGTGGTTGTCCGAAAACACGATGGCTGCCCGTCCAGGCGATCGTCGTTCGATTCCCGGTGGCTTCGAATCGAGTTTTTTTTTTCACATGGGAGAAACGTGGAAGAAATCGCCGATGGACAGATACCCCGGAACGCAGCGAGTTCAATCGGTTCTAAGGTACACTTTGAACACTCGTACTTTCTTGTTTCTTCTATGATTGGATCGCAGATTTTATGACACTCCCTGCAGGACTGTGAACCAGTAACCTGCATTTAGAAAGGGACCGAGCAAATCACTTACAACTTAGTACACACGATGAAGCGAGAATCGAGAGCTCATGACAAGTTAACAAGCGAAATGTACGAGTATCAACTGATGGCCTTTGCGTTTTCTCGGGAGTTCTCTTTTTTTCCCCCACTATCTTATTCTGTCACATTTGAACCCACAACTTACATATTTTGCGGGTTGGTAGTAAACGACAAGGTTTATCTGAAGCAAAGAAAGCTGCTTCCTCTCATCTCGCTGGTGTAAACCCTGCCTAACAGGTTGTAATAATACAGTCGTATTGACTCAGGGACCATTATCACCTGCTAGATAAACGAGCGATCTAATTGCAGAAGCAACAGTGAAGCGCAAGATGCAACACAGCTTCCACACGTAGCCGCCGTAAAAACTTACGACCCTAATTTTCCGACGCCATCTTCTGCGATCCGCAGACTCATAATGCCGACGCTGTCTTGGTCAGATAAGCCCTCACAGCGATGCGGGACTCCCTTTTTTTTAGGGGCTTGTGATATCATTTTCTCGTTACAGACAAAACAGAAGGAAAAAGAAGCGCGGCTTAGCGAAGGGGTATCGGCAGTCTGGCGAACGATAGAAACAAAACAAAAAAAAGAACCCTGCAAATAATATGTGGGGCTACGCCCCGAACGGGTCAGGATCCGCGATCCAGGGGAGGATCAATATAGCGGAGGGAATGTTCCAGCGCTGGCTGATACCCCTCCAGCCATCGGCTGTAGTGGTGCCGCGCGGCTTGTTGCGATAGAGGAGCAGCTGTTTAAAGCACAATCGTTGCACCTAGTAAAATATATCGTTTCTTTGAATGTTTATTGCAGGGGTGGTAGTAATTTACAAAGGAAGATTATTATTAATATTGACATACAGCACCGAAGGGCTACGCGGTCTGACTAAGCTAGACTGGAACAGTTACAACTTACTGGAACGTTGGAACTGTTTCGTCATAGAAACATTGCTGCATTAAAATCTATTTTTCTAGTTTCGTCGAGTTTATATATATACACACACACACACACACACATATATATATATATATATATATATATATATATATATATGTGTGTGTAAAGCTGTATGGCTTCGCTTCTTTACTCGCCCGAGTTGTCTTCGTTGAGTTTTTCACAATAGTAATTTTCATCTACCTCTATATACTGTACTCATTGTTTTGCTTTTTTATCACTGGTTCCGATGGCTTTTGTATTGAATAGTTTGTAATTACTGACTAGATGGCTTCTGTGAATTGTCTGCGCAATATTTACGCATCTGTTCAAGACAAGTTATATTTTACGTACGTATCGTGTTTTTTCGTGTGATTTTGAATTTTCTGTGACAACATAAGCTTGTGATCGCATGTATCCATGCATACATAATTTTTCATTACATTAAAATTTATTTATTTTAATAATAAAATATATATATATTTATGCAACATGTTTTCCGTTCCCTTAGAGTCCTGCAGAGCACGACGGATAAGCGAATATTCAATGAAACAAGTAAAACGGTTTTTCATTGCTGTGACGTGTAACTTGTTCCTAAATTGTGATATGAAATCAGGGGATCTTTGCCTGTTGTTGGGGACAACACATTTCCGTTGATTGAATTGAGGACAATATATTTTTCAAACACGTGTACGTTTCAGTTACCTTGGCATTTGTATAACACTATTTAGATTGTCTCTTTAATATGCTGAGACGATAGTTAACACACTGCACTAAGAAAGAGGTTTCCTTGAATCAAACAATTTTTGTCTGGCGCAACCAAATTAATTGTTTGTATACGGGCAGTAAAATATATTGTGGTTGAAACCTTATTATTTTGTTGTTCTTGTTTGGTTGCCCTAAACAAAGATTTGGTTGATGGAACTAAAGATTTGTTGGGCATTACGTAAATAAAAGTGTTTCCATCAACATAAAAAAATTGTTGGGTTCCCGATCAAGAATCGGTCTTATATCATTGGAGTCTCTAGTGCTATGTCTTAGCACCCTTAGCTAGTGTGACTACTGACTAAATGTGGACGTTTTTAAATAGATACATTACAAATACTGGACAAGGTGTGCAAATAAGTATTTCGATTTTCACAGATTTATTTTTTAGTTTCCTGTTGCACTTTGTTGTTTAAGATGTCTATGCCATTATTAAGCATCAATATATGTACTAACAAACCTTGATACTATCATAATTGTCACAAAAAAATGCAAACAAACAACTTACCTGTATTTTCGAACGAAGGAAGTTAAATGAATGGCTAAACAAACAAATGCAAATTATTCAAATTTGTTCACCGCCTAATTTTGTTTGGCCCAACACAGAGGCTTTGTTTATGCAAACGTGTATTTGTTTATATGAACAAAATTAAATTTTGTTGCTTTTAATGTTTTGTCTACACAATAAAATATTTGGTTGGGGAAAATTAGTATGTTTTTGATCTTATACAAACAAACATTTTTTTTGGCTGTTTTCTCAGTATAACGATAACGCAATTCTGGGGAAAAATTACATACATAAAATGGCATAAACTGAAAGGAGAGCTTATCTGGGAGGTATGGTAAAAAGCATAAAAGTTTTCTTGTACTATATCATCACTTATGATGTAGAAGTAGTGCTTAGATTTACACAGTATAGTTTATTCGTGGTTTCTTCGTAATTATTGAATCTAATCTTAGGTAAATTACACCATTTATAACGTGTTTGGTTATTTTATAAACATGTCAAGCATTAAATGCGTTTAATACTCGTGTTAACCGAAAAGTACCTTAATTTTAGTTAAGTTTAACTTTTCCTTAAATTTTATACGTAAATTATGATATTTCTTCTAAAATTAATACGAATAAAAACAGTGAGAAAATAGCTGTGTTAATATTGCCTCGTAAGATATAGTTCGCATGCAGGGCTTTAGAATAGTTTAAGGTTACCGTGAATGGACTATAGTCAAAATTATTTGCCAATACCTAAAGTTATGGAGTGCAGTTCCGGAATGGGCCAATGCTCTATAATCCAGCTCGAACGTTTGCATTAAAAAAAACATTTCGCACATGATTTATTTCTTCCTAAATCCGGTATGCTGTATTAGCTAGAGCTCATGTATGATATGAGCGTGCGAGATGATTATCTTCACCATCCGAATGGTGTATATTCGTCTGCCTTCCCCAAATAAAAAATATTAGTTTACGTGAAAACGGGGTCGGGAAAACTGTTTCCCGGTATAATTGATAAAGATCAATATTTTTTGTAAACAATAATAATGCGACTGAATGTACTAACTCGAAAAGAACAGCAAATGAATAACTAACTCGGAAAGAACAGCAAAGGAATAACTAACTCGAAAAGAACAGCAAATGAATAACTAACTCGGAAAGAACAGCAAAGGAATAACTAACTCGAAAAGAACAGCAAGGGAATAACTAACTGGAAAAGAACAGCAAAGGAATAACTAACTCGGAAAGAACAGCAAAGGAATAACTAACTCGAAAAGAACAGCAAATGAATAACTAACTCGGAAAGAACAGCAAAGGAATAACTAACTCGAAAAGAACAGCAAGGGAATAACTAACTGGAAAAGAACAGCAAAGGAATAACTAACTCGGAAAGAACAGCAAAGGAATAACTAACTCGAAAAGAACAGCAAATGAATAACTAACTCGGAAAGAACAGCAAAGGAATAACTAACTCGAAAAGAACAGCAAGGGAATAACTAACTGGAAAAGAACAGCAAAGGAATAACTAACTCGGAAAGAACAGCAAAGGAATAACTAACTCGAAAAGAACAGCAAATGAATAACTAACTCGGAAAGAACAGCAAAGGAATAACTAACTCGAAAAGAACAGCAAGGGAATAACTAACTGGAAAAGAACAGCAAAGGAATAACTAACTCGAAAAGAACAGCAAAGGAATTGAAGTATATGATATAGGCTAGTCATATATTCTGTACATTTTAAAGGCATTTTTAATTCACTATTATATGTTGGTGTAAGTAATATTTCTTAATATTTTGTAGATATTTGCAGTTAACAATAGTACATTTTCATTACTTTAATGAAATTGTATTTTAATATAGTATTTCACAATAGTTTATATAGTGTTTGTGGACGAATGTAAGAGAACATGTGTCTTGTTATCGTCATACAAAACTAAGGCGTACGGAAAAGTTAAATGAAAATGTGGTTTAAAGTAGTTCAGTTTGTTGGTTTAAAATGGAGACGTAATATAGTCAGTGATATCTTTCATGCAATTTTTAAGCGTTTTAACAAAAATTCCCCGTTTTAGAGTTTGTCTGGTACTTCCAACAATACGCAGCCATCAAAATATTATTCTTCCTGCGGCAGTGAACTGTCTTGGAGAGGAAGTCAGCCGTTTAACTCTGTAGTTAGACTTTTTGAGGTTAGTAACGGTTGTCCATTTTCAAAACAGTCATTTATCCTACACTGCAACCAACAGCACTGCTGATTTTTAAAGGCTGTTCACAGCAAAGTGAACACTTCTGAAATCAACCTTTGAAAAATGCCACTGTAGCGAGAACACTGAATCGCATGTACCCAGTAAAGTTGGTAACGATCGAGGGGAAAGAAGTTCCGTGACTTAACGTTCTATTGAAAGTGTTAGGCAAACAATTGTGATTACAAAAATGATTTCTTCAGCTTTAGTACTTTTCATCTATATTAGTGTGAGAATTAGCACGTTTTACACCATTTACTTGTATAATAATTTGGAAGTTTTCAATTGACCAACGCATGAATAAAGTGATGACGCCCATGGAAGTGTTAGTTCTACATATGGTGGAGTAATACAAAAAGTTCGTATAAGCATATGTTAAGCTGGGCTTTCAAAAGTGCTCAGTTTACCGTGAACGTCCTATTCCTACATCCCGTTTATCCATAATACACCGGGCACGCTTACTATGCTTCATAGAGTTCGGTATTGGCTAACCGCCAGCCAATGACCAATTGAGATAACCATGTCGCAGTAAAATTTAATTTCAGGTAGAGTTTTGAGTAAACACTCAAAAATTGTTGTTGAATTAACAAAATTTATTACTGGTATTGTGTGGGGTTTTTTCTGCGGGTCCCTGTAAAAATTAACAAATCAATGTAATTATTTCCAATCAAGTTTTTTTTGGGGGACGCAGAAAATTTTATACGTACTTTTCCCAAGCCTCACGCTGACTGTAATTGTCAAAGTGTTAAAATTTGTATAAAGCCGGCGTATTTGATTAAAAACAAATCATTTCTCTCGCTTAAAGAATGTTGGATATTTAATATTTTGGAATTATTTAAATTACTCAAAAAATTAATTTTTACGTTGTATATTAGAAACATCTGCCGGTGAGAGTAAACGGCTCACATGTTAACTTATGTTTAAGTCAACCATTTGCCAACCATACGAACCCATATTCAGACACAATCATAGCCTCTAGCAGTAAGCACAATATAACAGTTTATTTGTGCGTGAGAGTATAAATCTGTGACAGAAGTAAAGATTCACTAGTTTTTATTTCTCATTTGGTGTAAGAAAATTTGTATGGAATTTAACCTACAACAATTAAAAAATGCCGCTATTATAAGATGTAATATTTTTAAATCTATGTTTGTGTAAGCCTAATCTACATGTACTTCGAAAAAATTCAAATTATCTTATATACACACGTATATGTATTTACACTTTATGCCGTACTAACGTATAACTATACTGTAGACACGTAACTTTTTTCTGAATACGTACGTAATATTGCAGAGTTCTTGCATGCAGGCCATACACTGTCAGAAACTAGCACTAATACATCTACAGCCTTTCTGTAAGAAGTACAAATAGCCACTATAGGAACGTCAACTATTTCTTATGCTGCTGATTTGTGCAAGGTACAGCCGAAACTCTTCTCGCAGTTTCCACTAAGTAAGTTGAAGGTAGATTTTACATATGCTTACAGCCACGAAAAATTAGTTAATAATTGCTGGATGCTTTCGAAAGATTCCCACGTTTATATAATTTTCGAGCTGACTTCACAGATGTTGGTGGTCTCTGGGGCAATAATAAATACGATCCCATGTTCTGAAATAACCATAGCCTCTAGCAGTCAGCACAATATAACTGTTTATTTGCTCTTGAGAGGATGAATGAGTGTGAATTCTAGCCTAGAAGTCATTAAACTCGCGAATTCTTCCGTTCTCTATTTGTACAAAAATTCCCGTCTCTGAAATGCCGGAAATTAATGGGCAAATAGAAAGGTAGAGGGTAAATTATGTATTTTTATTGGAAAGTATAGAAATCATCAATATTTAGTTTTGCCTGAATGCCTCCCTGGCCTCTCGAGAATCATACAATTAATACCGGTCGAGGGAAATTATTTAAGAAGAGATAACGTCAAATCCAAAATTCGTGAGGTAAATAAAACTTACAAGTGAAAACTAGACTGACGCAGCACGTTGCTGAAATTCGTGGGTATTCGTTGCTTCATAGTGCCGTTATATCAGCACTCCAAGGTATTGTATGCATGTGAAATTAACAATCACTCTCCCATAACGAAGGAGAATCTGATCTCGGAAGCTGCCACAAGTGGCTTATTAATAGAATATATCGGCGACACTTTCTCCTGCAGGACCTGTGTGTGAAGAATATTTACGCGTGTTAGCATGTAATGAAATTCTGCTATTACGACAAGTCCTGCTCTTGACAGAGCTCGAGAGTGAGCTTAATCCATTCGCAACTTGTGTACACGATCGTCGCGAAATTTATGGCTTCTCCGGTAGTGAGCAGAAAATCACCATCACTGCTTTCAATACCTTAAAAACTACTTCTTGATGGATTATTCAATACTCAAGCTGCTAGTTTCATTGAAAATTTCTTCCACTCTGCCAGTAAAGGAGGTATTATGATCCATGTAGGTAATAAGAGACACTTTAATGCCTCTTCATACAGCACAGTTAGCGGACGGCCGGGAAAAGTTACTTGATTACAGTTCGAAATTTTGCCGCTAGAGTGCCCTTCCTCTGTTATTTGTGAGTGGCAGTGCGTTTTGTGTTTCTTCAAGGTGAAAAAAGTTATAAGGTTCAAAGTTTTGATTCAGATTGCGCCACTTATTTATCTAACTTTATTCATAAACGTTACTGCATTTGATAAAGCGGGTTTCAGAGATTATTTTACAGCAGGAAATATGTAATTTTGCTAGCAGCAGAGAATGGTTATGAATGTTTGATTTCCAAAATGACGATGGAAGTAAAAAGTAATTCCCAACCATTCTTGATATATGAGCCTCGTTTTTTGAAGGGAACCTACGTTGTAGGAGTAGTTTCTGTTTATACTTCAGATTCCAAGAAAAGTATTATGAGACAAGGAAAAGGCCAAAAATAAGTTGTAAAAAGGTAAATATGGTGAAGGCGAAACAAGCTGTAAAAAAAAGAAACAAATGGATTAGAAGAAAGCGTCAAATACCTTTTCCGTTCCAAGACGTACCCTTCAGAGACTGACTATTTACTAGCAGGGCCTTCGGGTCTGAATAATGATGAGGTGAAGAAGATACTCGGAAACATTTTGTCTCCAAAAATACATCTGGCCCTTGCCCAAACCAAAATAAAGAGGGTCACTAACGAGGCGTCCAAGCCGACGAAGGTAGCTCTGATTACATCCTCCCGCTACAACACGCTCTGTGGGTTGCTGAGGAAGGAATACCGAAGACGAACTCAGCTGAAGGATAGAGAAACCCTAATAATAAAAAGAAAAATGTGGTTCCACGGCCAAACAAGGAGAAACAAACAAAAAAGGCCTTCTAGGAGAAGACTTTGTGGAATTTATCTGTCTTAGAAGATTCAATCGGGGTGGAGAATCCTGGACAAGAAGATGCAGTTTGCATGTTTTGTGAACATGGAGAACTTGGTCGCCGTGTGTTATTGACGAAATGTGAGTACGCACGTGTGATTTTAGCAAGTGAACAATTACATAGAATTTTTATTAATTCTTGTTATATATTTATAAAATACTATAATCAATAAAACCCTTTGTATAAAAAAATGTGTGATATACTTTTTCAAACAAAAGTCTTATTAATATTTCTCAGGTGCTCATGTTACTAGCACGTAATACGTATTCCATAAAATTTCTTCCTTTACCAAATTAGTTTTTTTAGACCAAAAATATGTATTCGATATCTGCATTTTACAATGGTCTTTAAACAATGCCAATTCAGACAAAAAAATTTAAAGTGCAACTTTACGTGAAATAAACCAAATAGGGGCTCACAACACCAACTTCACCTCTATTACCTAAGTCCAAGAAAGATTTTCATTGGTTCTTAGGGAGAAAATAGTCTAATATATAACTGCGAATATAACACACACACGCAAACACGTCATGCATGTAATGTAATTGCAAGATGCCAAAAATGTAGATAAAGAAAAGTTTGGAACTCAAGAACTGAGTAATTTATTTCCGAGAAACATGGTACTTGTTGATTTATAATTGATATAACAGCCAGGAAAGTATTCAATTGAGGGAACAACCTCGATACAATTTTTTAATAAACCTGCATATATATATATATATAGATAGATAGATAGAGAGAGAGAGAGAGAGAAAGAGAATGAAGAGATTTGTGCGGGCCTTAGCAGCGAGGTCTTGAGAGCCGACGAGGATGAAGGGAAGTGATTACGGAGCAGCGCCGGAATGGATGGGCAGTGGAAACGGGAGATCCTTAGAAAAACCCGCCGATAAGCCAGCGGCACCTTCCGGCACGATTCCCATATGCGAAAATCCGGGAGCGACCCCACCGAGAATCGAACGCAGTTCTCCTTTGTGGGAGGCGAGCAGACTAACCACTACACTACCGCGAGAAATGCGTTAAAAATTGTAATTGTATAGTCTATTCTAGGTTTCTTCACACTTTTTGAATATAATCTTTGAAAAATTACCCCATGTAGATACTTTTTGGTTGTTTATAAATTATCTTACGTATATAAAAGCCCTGTTTTTTTTTTTCATAAAAAGGAATCTAATTTTTGGTTAAATTATACTTTACCTCTTATGTGTAAATTATTATATTTCATTTATAATTTATATGAGTTAGAACAGAGAGAAAAAAGTTGTGTTGATAATGGCTTATTAAAAGCACCTATGTAAAAGGTTATTGCACTGAGTGCGCACGAATGCGGTGCGTTGCCCCTACGGAGTAATTTTCCAGACCAGGTTAAGTTTTGTTTGCACGAGGTGGAGGAACATATTTAAGTAGAACTTTCGTAGGGCTTCAGAAAAGCAGGAAGCAACCGTGAACGAACTACAGCTGACACGCGGCTCCGCCTGAGATGGACGCGACCCGGCGAACACAAATCCACGGGAGGGAATCGCCGCGATATTGGCGATGCGAGAGAGGTGGCCTGGCGGCGTGGTTTAAGGAAGGACTGGCATTGGCAAGGTGATGCGCGTGGGTGGCAGAGCAGACGCAGCATGACGCTCGGGCGGGCGTAGCGGCGGCGAGATCAATTGCATCCCGGCCNGCCCCCTCCCCCGGCAGACTTACGGCGGCGCTGATGACGGGTTAGTTACGACGCATCGTGCCTACTGCGCCCCGAGCCAGCGCTCGCTCGCTCATTGTGCCCGCCCGCGGTGACACACAACGTTACGCGTTCACACATACATACCGACACATTCATATATATATTAAACACACACACACATTCGTACATATGTGTAAATACGTAAATACACACACACTTGCATACTAAGGTACACACGTATTTACATTCCTACATGCCTGTTTACCTAAGTACGACCTGACCCATTCCCAGCATCGTCGTAGACAAAGCATGGTATTCTGATATTAAAATAAATATTATATATATTTTTTAATAATTTTGTTTGTTATTTTACATTTGTTTAGTTTTTATTTATACACTATAAATCTTAATTAGTGATTAAAATTAGCAGAATTACTTTACTGAATATTTAGTTAATTAAATGTTATCTACTGGCAAATCAATGTAATGCACTTATGTTTTGCTTCCAGACCAGTGTAATCTAGTAATCAGTAGAAATCGCTGTTTAATTAGTGAATAACAGCAACTAAAACAATCCATAAAATATTGCTGTTTCAAATGGGGCAGTTTCAATAGATATGCAATCATGTTTACTGATTTAAAGCAGTTTTAACTGTTTTTATTTTAGAGTGTTGAAATAATTCGAGATGTTCGACAAAGGTCAAGGTCAAAGTCGCATTACAACATCCAAGATGTCTAGTGACTGTTTCTTCACACTTTTTGTATCAATAATTTGAAAAATCACCCCATGCATGGCATGTTCGGTTCATTCCTAAATATGTTATGCATCACAGGCGTTATATTCCTATCTTTAACATATAATTACCTTATCTTTAGTTAAATCAAATTTCTATTTCTATTTTACACGTAAATTATAATATATTTAATAATTAATACGAACAAAAACAAGGAGGAAATCGGGTGTGTTGGTATCGCCTAGTAAGAAATATTTCTCAAGAAAAATAATATGTAATTGAGTACGAACGAATGCGGTGCGTAGTCCCTTTGGTGTAATTATCTACACTTTGTTAACCTTTGTTTGCATGAGGCGGAGTAATATTCTGAAAGTAGAACTTTAGCAAGGTTTCATAGAAGCTGAAAGTAACCGTGAATGGAATATATGAAGGAAGTCAAGGCATCTAAGACCACTGCGTACCTATTTATGCCATCCCCAATAAATTGAATGATATACTACGGATTTTGATTCCATTGCGAAGAACTGTATATCACTTTGTGAATGAAGAGGCAAATTTAATTGTCAAGGAACTCAGAAGTGAAGGCTTTATATTTGCTTAATATTACATATTTTATGCTGTTAAGAAATATACAAAAATAACATGAGATAATTTTACACTCTTTTTTTTTATTTCTATATCCTACTAACGATACGACTGCTATACTGGTCGGGTCCTCACTATGTAAAGAACTTATAAATGCCTGGCAGGCTGCATGCATTTGGTAAATAATATTCTCTTATTAAGGTTGACGTTACAGCGATTTATTATGACAAGCACAGATCATAATATAAGTTAACATGTACATGTTGGGAAAGCAGTTGGCGATATGGGAGCAAACTGAATACTTGTTGTACGAACAATATAAGAAATACAATATTAACGGTGGTCTGGGAAGAGTAGCTATAAAATAAAATAAAATAATCGAAGTTCATGAGCGATGAAAGTCTGATATTGTATCATGACGGTTCCCTGATATTGGGGTTAAGAATATTGTCAAGTTTTGCGCACGTTTTACGTTTAAGTGAATACTAAAAGCAAGGACTGCTTGTAATCAAACGCAGTAAGCATTTTTAAGCAATGGAAGACCAAACTTGATTTTTTCGAAGAAATTAACCTGTGTAGCCCTCTTTGGCAGTTAAGGCACATCATTGTGGTGAAAGACAGTTACACTGTTTAAATTTCTGCCAGTGCTGTTTGTTTCGAAGGATAGGTAGGTCTTGTGAGGAATTTAAGGGTCAATATCACTATGCTTGTTATTGTACTTTTGATGTGAGATATTCCAGGTTCAACTGTAGTGGCATTGGAATGATTGATTTTATCCTGCTTGTGTGGGCAAGAACTTTCTGACAAATGGTGTGAATAATTCATACTATTTGTCAGAAAATTCATTTTCCTTATTGTAATGTGCCTCTGCACACACAAATATCATATGTGCTCATGACAGCATCTTTAGTTGAGCGTTTGTGGACCACTGCAAAGTCGCGCAGTTCTGTTTACAGGCCTGTATAACCATACATATTTTCTACATCGGCTTTAGAACATGTGAAGACCAGTGTTTCGTGATCATACATGGCCTATGTGCTACAAAAGGGAATCTGTTGATCTATTTATCCGGAACTGGTGCTTGACTTAATCTTTAACTGACTTGGTAAATGTAATGGGTTTTCGAGAATTGGTCTCGAAATATTTATATGAGGTATTTTTTTTTCCCTGCATTGACAACCGGAGGGTGCGGATTTTTATTAAATATGCCCAGTATGATATATACCATAAACTTTGCTCGTTGCTCAGTTGTGACAATATCTTAAGTGCACACGCTTTTCTTTTCTCGCATGATTTAAATACAGTATTATCAGCTAATATGTTCACTACAAATATCTTCGGAACCGCTGAAGTTATAGAAATTTTAATTTACAATTCGGTAATGGCACTGCGGACTCATAAGGCACCCTATATTTGTTCCAAAATGAAATTAAATACTGAGGTATCGATATCAAACTTGGTTTTTAAATGTAAGTATACCCATTATTCCAAAAATCATTATTCTTAATAAAGCTGCGAATTCAGTGACGTGATTATTTAGAAAACCCAACGAGCACCTTTTGAGGTACAAGGGGGTGTTGATAGGTGTACGAATTTGACTGTAGCTGTGTAGGTGTGTGTCATCCACTGGGAGATGTCCAGCGGAGAGTGGCTACACAGATCACTTACGTGCGAGTGATATAGTAGCACAGATATTGAACAGATGCAAATGGTTTATTGGGGTTGTTAATGTTAAAGACAAATAAAACGAGCTTTGTGGTTACTTATCATGTGTCAGATGTGCTTGAGTTATGACGGATGTTGTGGATGCTTTGTATAAGGTCGGTAGTATTCTTCCGATATGAATTTCATCTATCTATCTCTAATAGGTGTAGAATGGCAACCAATTGTGATTTTAAGAGGGATTCAGGCATGATGCAATATGTCAGCATATTCGGGTTCCAGAGTTATTCCTACGATTTGAGCTCAGCATCTTTAACACTTCACATACCGAAAACGGCACACAATATGCCTACTCAATGCTTAAGGCAAAATGTATCGTTTCGACAAGCTCGATGTCACAAGGGTTACATATTATACAAATTTGATAGTTAAAACTAATCGATCGACAATGGTGGGTAACTATGCTTATAAGATGGTTTTGAGCATGATATGTCATATGCATATTCTTGGGGTCATACAATGTATCTTTGTATGAGTTTTCAATGGTCTAACCATGCTATAAAATGTCATAGGGCTTATCAGGTCAAAATTACATTCTCGGGGTCGGAAATGATTGCCTACATACTGGATTTCATGGGCTTAATCTGAATGGTACGAAAATTATGACCAACTGTGCTAATAAGATATTGTAAGTCTTAATTTTTCACAGTATGTTCTCTGTGTCATAAAACTGCTTATATACTGGATTTTAGATGCTGTAACACAAACGGCTAAAGAATTATAATCAATTTTGCTATAAAACAGTGTTTGGCTTATCGTAATATCCCTACATTCTTGGAGTCAGAAATGATGACTACATAACCAATTTCAAGAGACTATGTCAGATTGTTCGCAAATAGTGGCTAATTATGACTATAAAAACTTGGTGTGTAACATGCCATAAATCCATTATCAAGGTGGGAAATGATGCATACACACAGTATTTCAAGGGAATAACTTTAATAGTTCGCAAATTATTAGCAACTATGCATATAAAGAATTATATATGTTGGAGTCTCATAACTACTATACTTGTAACATTATTTGAGGAATTGTGGTTGCAACACCAGGTTCAGGCATTGGTTTACTTACAAAGACTCAGCATAGTTACTTAATAAATCTAAACTGCAAACCTATGACTATATAACTCAGTATGGTAATGGATGAAGATAAATACATTACTGCATTTTTGACGAATCTGAACATGCCTTGAAAATAGAATCTCTATGGTTTATCACTTGCTATACTTAATACCTTTAACTTCTTCAAATACTTTTTACAATAAATTTAAATATTTAAAATTACTAGACATTTTTATACAAGAATAACATATTATTCAGAACAAATTTTGAAAATAATTGCATAAATGGGTTGTGAAATAATTAATATATCCATAACTTACAAAAATATGCACCTGCGAGATATTTAAACCTCATTTAAACTTACTGGTTTACCACTTTCCACATGGTCTAGTGTTCAAGGTATGTGCCTGGTTGCCAAAAAGCTGAAGGATCCAAGTGATGCAGCTCTCAGAGAATAATTTAGAATTTTTCGTCATGCATGTCTGTCCCGGTATATCATCCTTGCAAAATTTTAATTTGAATTTGCCTTAAAAATACATTTTTAATAAAGGCCTACTTATTTATTTAATGATTTTGAAACATGAAATAAAATAAATCGAAATAAATACTGTTTCATTTATATTACATCGAATCCGAGATGAGGGATGGCTCCTCTATCCTTCGTTCTAACATCTGACGCATGTTCTGAGGTATTTTATGTTAAATTTCACTGATAATTCCAAAAATCTAATGTAATTCATTGTTTTGAATAAAAATGCCTATTTAATTAAAATTTGGAAGTTACAATCGGACGATACGATGTCCTGTGCTACAGTGCAACATCAGTGGCCGCCATCTTCGTTTCCGAAGTCCCCCTGCTGGAGTGTGCAGATGTCGTATGCATTAATGTATATATAAATTTTTTCCACCCTGAATTTAAGGACGACGTGTTATTTGCCATACATGAGACAATCGTCTTCTTTAACATATTCATTTTACTATAACTTAAAAAACTGCTGGAGTAGACGAGCATCGAACTACCAGGCCTTGTTATGGCGGATTTGTGCCCAGCCGACTTAGCTAACGAGACATATAGCAAAAAGGAAAAAGTTTAGATAAGATAAACATTAATGAAATTATTTCTATGACTATGCTTATGAACATTTATTAAATCAATATATTCATTAAAAATTCTTTAAAAAGTTATAAAAATTAAAAAACATGTCTTTCAGGAACAGTTATACCATTTGACACCACGAAGTTAAGATTATGGAGACAAGAAATAAGTATTATATATAGCGTTCAAAGAATTGGCTGACGAAATTTTGGTACTGTAGTACAGAAGTTTCGAATAAAAAAATTCCAGGAAAGCAAGTATTTACAGCTTTTTTTTGCATTGGATATTTTGCTCCCTTAAAAAACAAAGTTATCACATATAGTTAGGAACAAAAAAAATTATTTAGATAGGGGCTATTAATAAATTTTCTTGATATATATAAAATATTATAAAGTTATTTAAGAAAGGTCACGATGTTTTATTATAAGTAATTTTTGTTATCAAGTCATATTTCCGCGTAACAAGAGAAAAATTCTATTTCACCAGCAATTTGCTCATGCAAGAAGCGCTGATATAAAAATTAATGGCCATCAGCTTCTCCTCCGAAACGAAACTGAAGAAGTATAATTGGAAAGCTTATACTTTAAGAGGATGCAGCTTAATCACAATGGAAATTTAAGATGAAGTGAACCTCAAGAGAAAGAGTAGGAGAGATGAAATAAAGAAAAAAATTTCTAGTTACGCTGAAAGGAGAAAAAAAGTTGCAAGGATCTCCAAGACTACAGTTAGTAAAGAGGAATAAGCTGGATGGAGAGTATAATTTGGAGGAGGAGATCTCCTATGTAATTAAAGAACTGTGCTTTTGGAAGGAAAAAAATGATAATTGTGGAAGAATGAATATTTATTTGTATTGATGTTTCATACCAAGAATAAGTTCCCAGTTATGAAAACCAAGACAAAGAACTGTGTTTACTATTAAGTTATCTCTGATTTATATTGTGAACGAACCGGTGAAACGATTTTTTTTACAATACCTATATTTAAAATATGTTTTTACACGCAATATTTTGGGCATATTTCACATAAACGATACTCACGGCTCACACTAAACACAAGAACTCAGCGCTCAGGAATTTTTCGTCCTTTTGGTAAGGTTTATTCTACTGAAGTTGGGAAGCTCAATGCTAATAGTTCAGCAGCAACTGAACCTTTCCGCCACTAGGTGGCACTAGTGTTGCATGTGTGCCAGGTTTTCTTCTTTTTTCATGTAAACAAATGGGATAGTTACAATTTTAACTAAATAAGTATATTAATTTTTAATCTCAGGATTTGTATTGTGTTGGAACTGACGTAAACAATAAACTTTGTTCTCCGCAGCAGAGTGGAAACATGAGAAAACATGTCTACATGTTGTTTAAATTCAATTTAATTAGAAAAACGAATCGAACCATTCATTTTGTTGACATCTATGCGTATTTCACAAAAAATCATAACTTTGTTTACTAAACAGGCATATTTACAAACGTTCACGCAAAAAAAAAGTGTTTTTATGTTATAATTTTGTTAACAGCATTGTAAGACGTGAATAATTGTTAGTAAATAAAGTTAAAACTAAATATTTAGCCACGAGTGAGAATACACCCAATTCGAGCCAAAAAAAAAGGAACTATATATTAAAATATAGAATTTCTCTATTTACAGCCAGTTTAAAGGTGACATCTTATCGGTGCAAATGTCCGCTATGCCGAACTTTCCCATAGTGAATTTAGTTTTTTTCCCACCCTGAGTACAATAAAGTTACATGTTTGTAATTTTTATTTGTGAACGTTCCAGAACCTCTTGTATACGAGTGGTTAATGCCATTATAAATGAACTCGCAGATTTTCGTTTTCTCGATGCAAGAATCCAGTTCAACACAATTATAGTGCATGCTTAATATTATATGACTTCAAAACTCGAACTTGAAAATTAGTGCATTGCTCTAGGCACGTTAATTTCGCAAAATCATCCGGTGGTTTGCTAGACATTAAAAAATTATACTCTAGTATCTCTTTTACGATTGGACTACAGTGGTTCTGTCATACTGTGTGCAACTATTTACCAATAAAAACATGAATTTGCAATGTGACAATATTAGGTGTAAGCAAATTAAATTAAAAAAATCACGCATCATGGAAGCACCTTATTAAAATGTCTACAAGTTTTACGCGAAAATATTTACGTGAAAGCTATATTCTAATGTCATGTGGCTTACGTGCAGTTTTCATCCGGTTATTGGCCACGTGTCTTTGTTAGCAGACAGTTCCTCACATGACTGGGCCAATCAGAATTAGGTAACTCTGACACTGAGTGTCTGTGATTCGCGGGCAGACACCTGCAATGCGTGACAGTTAATATCATCCTTTCACAAAAGTGGATCTGAGCTCTAGTGTTTTGGACTACAAGAAGTCTTGAAACATTTTTTTCCGAAAAACAGGTGGCCCTGCAAATGAATAAACACTATCGTAGTAAATTTTAGGGGCACATTCACCATATCAGTGTATACGTATGGAATTGTAGCGTTCCTAGATTTACTCAGGAGAGAGATTAATGTTTAGGGGAATTCCCAAATTTTTATAGCAGTAATGCTCAATATTCTTATATCTCCAGTCTGGTATGTGTTATTGTTTCCTTACAACACAGATTTGAAAAACTTCCATTGCAATTTAGGAAGTTAAGAGGAAATTTTATTACAATGCAGTTTTAGCTCGAGTGCGTGAAGGGCTGAGTAGTTCAGACTGCTCCCAAAACAATGAGCGAAATTTATTTAGTCTATGCATGAAACAAATGGAAAAAAGTAAGTATAAACTGGGTTAATTCTGTGCGTAATGCTTAGAGTTTGGTTGCCTCCTGCTTGAGAAGGCGTTTTCATATTTGACTGGGCCACTAAGAGTACGGCGACATCGGCACGGCTCCAACGTGATTCATGTGCAGACAGTTAACACGTGTCAAAAAGTAATTCAGACAATCAAGATAGGTAAACTTCTCTTCAGTGTTTTGAAAAACAACTTGTCCTGAAATCTTTTCGCGAAATTTCACTACCCCTATTAATGCTCTGGAAACGAACCGGATGCGCGACTGTTCAGACAGTGGCACGTCCAATAAGTAGCAGCACTTTATTTACGTGAATAGATATATGCACATGCTAGATTTCAGTATCCCACGTACTGTATGTCCCTTGCAGCTTATTTTTTATTTGTGGCAGCGTTTCTTTGTGAGAAGGTATTTTCTTACTTTTCTACGCCGGTTCTCGCTCTATGTGATTCGCGGGTGGACCAGATACATAAAAGTGGAAATCACGTTGTCACCAAAACGAATCCTGACTGTTCTCAAATGCAGATGGCAGAGAGCGGCAAAGTTTGCCTAGTTATTTCCAGACGGAATAGACTTTGAAAGAAGTATGCGGTGGTATATCTTTAATCATTGGACTACCTATACCAACAAATTAAAAAACGAAATGGATCATAACCGTTGCACAAGCCAATAAACAAATGTCACCAACTCGAATGTATATATAGGACGTTAAAGTTTACAGTGATGCCAGACACGTGAATTTCACTGGTCCCTAGCAATGGGTCATTATTATA
This sequence comes from Clitarchus hookeri, assembly GCA_002778355.1. Taxonomy (NCBI): domain Eukaryota; kingdom Metazoa; phylum Arthropoda; class Insecta; order Phasmatodea; family Phasmatidae; genus Clitarchus; species Clitarchus hookeri. The sequence continues at coordinate 111,789 of NQII01002200.1, read as the reverse complement.
TTTTCGTAAATGTAGGTGTTGTTGCCAATGACGAATTTTCGAATGCATGTAGAGAGCTACCTGACAGACATAAGACGTGATTCTATATCACCATACTCCAAATAAGCGATCAACAGAGCCCACATTAAATTAGTGGATGCGCTACTTTCTTTCTGTATTCCTAAATCCGGCTTAATTGGAACGTGGAAGAAAATTAGCTAACAATTTATTTCAGATAACGATTGGCTCATAAGCATATCCTGAACTTATACGCCGTGAATAATGAAAATAAAATGAAAAATTTTAAGAGAATTTTAAAATTGTTCTGTATATCTAAATACAGTAAAGTGTATGCATCTGTACTCAAAATTCAAATGAGTTTGTATGTATACATGTATAACTGTACAGTAAACCCTTTCAACAAAAATTCAAAAGTAATTATTATTTACCATGTAAAAATGGGTCATTGTAGTACTATTCAGCTATTCGTAAATTATCCGAAAAAAATTTGTTATGAAGGACTCTCAAAATTTTGCAGTTAAACGCAAAGCATATATAGGCTTTGTTACAAAAATCCGATGTACACTAAACGATTTCATAACTAATTGAATTTCAAGACCATTTCACTCAGATCAGTTTTTAATTTTGCATTATCTTAAGTGTTAAACGTCCTAGGTGTCTGCCGGCGAATCTTGTAATTATGCATTGGAGTAACTTAATTGTCATTGGTTTAATGAGAAATTTATTTCTTCCCACAAAGACACGCGTGTTAAAACCAAAGGAAAGTTATATATGTGTACGTAAGATACTGAAGGCCACTGGCGCGTGCTATAAATTAATGTTTAAAATTAGTTAAACATTAAAAAAATTTAATTTATTAATTTATCAAAAATTTTATGTTGGGTATTTAATACATTTTAATAACTATTATTTTGGGTTATCGAATAGAGAATATCCAATATTTTTCCACTAAGGATTTAAAAATATAGAAATTAAACTTTTATCTGTTCACAACGATTAAAGTGCTAATTACAAGTAATAACCTGACATTTATGAAAAAAATATTTGGTATAATTTCCTTCCAAAATGTATTTTAGTTATACTTGTTGTAAGACAAAAACACTCATAAAATAGGTCAACCTATCAAGACATATTTTTACTTTAATTGGCTTTTTGGCTGGTTATTACGTGACGTAAAACAAGAATTATATAATTGACGTTAATGGCAGTGAGCTTCTGGAAGTATCTGAAACTGATCTTCTGACATCCCTACACACTATCTGCGGTCCAAGAGGCGACTGCACACCTTAGTGATCGTGTAATTGGCACATAAACCTGATCTCGATCGGGCATCATTTTCACGGCGCTTCAGCGGCCTGTAGTCTCGTCTGTGCGGAAGACTTTTCCGTGGCCACGGTATCTACTTTACGAGGCAGTGTCGTGGCGCCATAAGGAGCCAACCCTGGGGAGTTGGCAGTTTGAAGGATATTAATAGCAGGGAAGGGTAGATCATCTTTTGCTTCGTGGACTTCGGTGAAGGGATGAAATATTGTTCCGAGGCCTCTGGAAGAACACCACGGGTCATGCCTGGCTTGCGGTCGATCAAGATAGCAGCTGCGTCCGCAAAATTCATAATTCTTCTGGTTGACGGGTGCAACATTTCGCAGTGTACTAAGCACTGACGACTATTCCCGAGTTTCGTCCAAGAAAAGAGGGTTTAATATTTTGCTCCTTAGCTAAAGGCACTTAGTTTTTTTTTCTATCAATTTTTTGTAATTATTACATTATAAATATTATATTTCTAAGAGTAGAAAAAAACATTTTTAATATTGATTAAAAACATGGTGGTGAAAGTGGTTACATAAACAAATAGAACTAGCTTTATTGGTAGATATATATGAATCATTTATAGCATATTTTAACTGCCCAGCAACGTGTGCTGTCCTCATCAGGTTATTTGTACCCAGAATGCAGCATTTACGTATTTCGTGTTGTTTATGTGAAGCGACGTTTGGTACGTCACTCAATGTTTTGTTTGTTGGCTGTGGTTATGTGTAACGTTTCAATAAACAGCGAAATATTTTATTTTATTTAATGTTAAACGACCGGTCTGGACGAGTTTCATTCCATGTAAACGTCTAGTGTTTCCTCTCATATTTACTGCAACATGAGGTGTTTATTATTGCAGTTTCCATTTATAATTTTAAAATACAACAAATTTGTTTTATGCCTTTTCTTTTTTCCTTCTCGCTGAGCTATCCGACCTTTATTTGAAAACACCTGAAACAGGAACATTCGGCTTCCCGAGGATAAAATTGTAACGTATAGAATTTAATAAACAAAATTTCCCAACCAACATTTTACCCCAACGTATTAATTTTTGTTTAAAGCTCACTTTCTGAAAGAAAGAAAGGATTGTGATATTACTTTCCTGTCTGTGTGTACGTGTGTTTGTAGGCATGTGTCTGTGTTCCAATAAAAAACTTTTTTTTGAACGCCTGAACAGGATTCTACCAAAATCAGTACACATATATAACTTAGCAAGGCGATCCTACTTTTATAGCTATTGACCACGCTATATGCTCAGATTTAAAACGGTGGTCATATAAAAAATTAGTGTGGTATGTCATCTCGGGAACCATTAAACCGAATCAAACGAAATTTTCTATGTACGCCAACACATAACCACATTTGTCCGTCATTTTGTAAAATTGTGCCACATGAAGCAAATAGTTTTTATGTTATATACAGGGAAAGAATAAACCGATTCCTAACAATAAAACGATTCCTACCACACAAGTAGTTCTACGGAAGGCCATATACATTTCGGTTGTAAGTGGAACAGAGTCTTATTTTCAAAATGGCCGCCATATAAAACATTTTGGCTTAGTACGCTTAATCTGTGAAACCATGCATCCAATTTCTACTTAACTTTGTATGCTGGTAGTATCTATAATAACCGTAAAAAGTGGTTACACAAAACCCCTTTAGTACACCATTTTTTTTAGAAAACTATTAGTACTGCTGCAGAATATGTTAATTTATATGTTTTAAATATGTCAGACATTTCGTCAAAATAGTGGCCATTTAACCATTTTAGCTCAGAATGCTATATATTCGAAAGCATGTAACCATTTCCAACTTCATTTTTTTTACTGGCTATATATATATTACAATTATCAACTTCATCTAGACGCATCATCGTTCATCCACAATTTTGTAAAGTAGCACCACACGAACAAATAAAGATTTTATGTCATATCTCGGAAAATAATTGGCCGATTCCTACCAAATTTCGCAAATAAGTAGTACTGCGGCATATGATGTAAAATTGTATGTGTAAAGAATGCCAGATACTTATTTTCAAAATAGAGGCCATATAGAAATTTTAGGATAGAATGCTATACCGTATAAATTAATTCCAACTGAATTATATATGTTGGCAGTACAAATTACAACTATCAAATTTGTCTATAGTGAGGATCTTTTGTCCGCCATTTTGTAATACATGCCACATAGAAAATTTAAATCGCATGTAATATCTCGGATAAAATGACAGATTCCTATCAAATTTCGTAAACAGTTAGTGCTACAACAGGTGGTGTAAAGTGGCAGGTTTTAAGGAGGTCAGGCACTAATTTTTTAAATGGTGGCTATATAAATATTTTAGATAGGTATATTTTATTAATGAAACAAAGTCCCACTTAACTTAGTATGCTGTCACTCTCTATAACAACCATCAAACATTTCAACACAGAGCCTCATTTCTTTGCAGTTTTGTAAGAGAGCCCACATAAAAAAATTTTTTTGTGTTATATCTTGAGAAACGATCAACCCATGCTTACCAAGTTTGGCGAAGAAGTTAAGTGTGGTAGGCAATAGTAAGAAACATATTTTTTAAACGTGACAGAAACTAATTTTAGAATGGCAGCTTTAAAATGATTTTAGTATTGTGTGCTGTATCTACGAAACTTTGTAATATTTTTTAATTTAACTTTGTATACTGCAATATACGAATCATTGAATGTGCTAATACATAAATTTATGTCTTCCATTTACGAAGATCGTCACATAAAAAATATGGATGTTTCCTGACATGTCTCGAGGACCAATCAACCGTTTCCCACCGAATGTCACAAGCGTGTAGTCCTACACGATGGTATGTAAACTGACATGTTTCAGGTGCGGCAGTCCTTTTGTTAATGGTGTTAGTGTAAATAATTAATTTTAGTATGTTGTATCTTCAAAACAATTTAACAATTTTCAACCAAGTTTTGTACACGGACACTATCAATTAGCAGAATCTATTATGCACACAAAGATAAAGTTTTTCCAATCAATTTACATAATAGTACCAATTAACAAAATTGGGACATTTTTCCATATTTCTTAAACAGTTCAACTAATTTCCACCATATTGTGAACACGATAAATGCTACAGAAGGCCATGATTGAAGTTGCTCGGACAACTATGTTCAAAATGGTAGCTTCGTAAAAATGTTTGATAATGTTCTCACATATATTAAACAATTAAATAAATTCAACCGAACGTTTCACGTGGACAGTATATACTAGAAGCATCGTATACAGGTCCTCGTTTTTTCGACAGTTTTTTACTATAGCACAATATGAAAAAAAGTTTGTGGCGCATCTCAGGGACCAATTAACCGATTCCCACAAAATTCCTCTTACAAATAGCGCTACGGTAGGCCATGCAAACCTACATATTTTAAGTTGGTCAATAACTTATTTTCAATTTGACAACCCTATCAATATTGAAGGTTAGTAAACCCTATCATTCGATACATTGGACTTATTAAATCCGAAGTTAATGGTCCGAATGCGACCTCTGTAATGCAGTTGATTGTACGCTGCCTTATGGTACGAGGTTTTTCCGAGTTCGAGTCAGGGTACGGCACGTGTGTTTATGTAATTGTCTCACGACTGTTGCGTGTGTTTCTTGTCTCATCTCTAATGATATTGCTTTCAACGAAACAAGTCCAACGTACCAACTCAGCTTTTAAAAACTTATTTATAAATCAATCGCATCCATTTTCAGAAAAGTAGGCTTATTTGTTGTATCAGTAACTTCTTGTTTTAAAATCGTGTCACATGAATAAATGAAGATTTTACCTCAAATATCAGGAAGCAATTAATCCTATACAATTTTGCAATCAAGTAATAATATGGTTAGCTGGAACAATGAATATTTTTTAAGTGTGTCAGATTTAAAGTGGGTAAGACACTAATTTTCAAAATGGTGTCTAAATAAAAATTTTTAGCTTATTGTGCTTTATCTACAAACCTACGAAACCATGTAACCAAATTTAACTTTAACTTTTTATATCGGCAGTATCTATGCAAGCATCAAATAAGCATCTTAATCACCCCCTTTCCCCCCTCTATTTTGTAATATAGTACCGCATGCAAAATTAGGCCCTTATGTCCTATTTCGGGAAAAAATTACATAATACTCCCAAAATTCATGCGACAGATTTTTTTTTGTAGTCCATCTAAATTTTAATGACTTAAGGGGATGGTCACATTTTTCAAAATAACAGCTATGTTAATATTTTTGATTAGAATGCTTAAAATCATCAAATTAAAGTTTTCACTCTTGGTACGTTATTAAAAGAGAAACTATTAAAGATATCTTATGGGACTGTGTGTATTTGACGCTATAAGGAAAACGTCGAGTGTGTTAGATTGCGTGTAGCCATTCCCCTGTTACCAGTTCGGTTCTCAGTTTCGATTTGCCTAACTGTAATGGTGAAGGTGTGCGAGTAGTGTCTTCTGTCGGGAGGCGGAATTTCGCCTTTATTTTAATAATAACACTTAAAATCATGAGAGTGCGTGTGAATTTGTGTTGTGTCGCACCAAGGGAAGATATGGAAATGAATGCAGAAAAATTCTTCATTTGAAGAACAAGAAATCAACATCTGAAAACTTCGTGTTGCAACACCGAAGTTGACCAACTACAAGAATTAGAAATATCAGATTTTTGGTAAGTGACAGATCAAAAATTAATAACTAACTATTTGTATTGTTCACTTAACATGGAAATAGACGGAATTATGATAAAAATGACTGTTTAAGAATAACTAATTTGCCCCGAAAAAAATGTAAACATTGACAACACTTTTTCGTTAATTTTAATTTTTTTTAAATTGAGTAATGAAAAACGAAGGAAGAAGTATAATTTTATACTCATATTGAGTTGCAGAACAATATGTAAAGTATATAAACTTAATTTATGTCAAAATAAAAACTCCGACAAAATGTGTTATATATGGATAGTTATGATAAAATTAAAAATTCTTATTTGGTGCATGAAGTTTGAAAAACAGATTCATAATTTGAATTAAGATATGGTTTTGACCATGCAAACCTAAAAATTTGGCAGTTGGAATAACATTATAACATTTTAGAATGTCTTGGCTCAAGTTATAGTAATGTAAACATTGACAAAACGACTCAATTGTGTTTTAATTCTATTAATTGGGTGAAGATAAATTAAGAAAGATGGATTGTTTAATGCTTACTTTTAACTGTAGAAAAGTATTCAATATTTAGAAATAGATTTAATAAAAAAATTAAAATTTTCAATAAAGATGTGCTGTAGTATAAATAAGATGGTACAAGATAAAATTAAAAAGTTTTATTTGGTGCAAGAAATAGGAAATACAGATGCATAGTTATAATCTATTAATATTATGACCATGTGAACTCAAAAATTTGGCAGTTGACATAACATTAAACTAATGATTTAAAAAAGGGCCTAGCTAACGACAAAATTTATAACTATTTATTGATGCAGAAAATGGATACAATATATGTGTGGGATGAATAAATATAAGGGTGTGATTATTTAAACATAAAAATTTGACAGCTGGACGTACATTGTAACATTTTATGAAAGTTTTGAAATTTGGTCTAAGTTAACGACAAAATTAAAACAATTAATTTTGTTGTGAGAAATTGATAAGACATTTGATGGAATAAAATAATACAAGGTTGTGACCATGTAGACGCAAAAATTTGGCAGCTAGAAGAGCATTATAGCGTCTTAATATTATACAAATGTTATTGAAAAATTAGGCCTAAGTTAACGACAAAACAAAGTTGTACTAGTTAGTGAGGGTAATTGATTAAACATATGTGTGGGATGAATTAATACAAGGTTGTAACCATGTAGACCCAAACATTTGGCATCTAAAAGAACATCATAACATTATATGAATGTTTCTTGATATTTGGCCAAGTTAACGACAAAACTAATAATTACTATTAGGTGAGGGAAATTGATTAAAAATATGTGTGGTATGAAATAATAAAATATTGTGATCTTGTAAACCTAGAAATGTGGCAGTTAGAAGAACATTATAATATTTTATGAAAATTTTAAAAGTTCTAAGTTAACGACAACATAAAAAAGTAAATTTTGATTAAGGAAAATTATTTAACATATGTGTGTGATGAATAAAAATAAGGTTGTTATCATGTAGACCCAAAAATCCTCCAGCTAGAAGAATATTATAACATTTTAAGAATGTTTTGATATCTGTTATTAGTTAACGACAAAATTTATATGTATTATTTGGTGAAGTAAATTGATTAAATATATGTGTGGGATGATTCAATATTAGGGGATGATCATGTAAACTCATTAATTTTACAGTTGCAAGTATAATGTAACAATTTATGAAAGTCTTGAAATCTGGCTTTACTTAATAACAAAATGAAAAATTTTTAATTGATGAGGGCAACTGATAAAATATAGGTATGAGATGATTTAAAATAAGGTTGTGACCATGGAAGCTCTAAAATTTTGTAAATGGAGGAGTGCATGGGACAATATGTGACCATGTTAACCTAAAATTTGGTAAGTACATGGTAAAATATAGAAAGAAAATATTTGGCTAAATGGCTTAATATCAATATTAACAGACAGAAGATCAGCAGGAGTTAACCATCAGAAGAGGAAATAATCGAGATAAGTTAATTGGAATATCATGTTTTTAATTCAATTGATTTATGATTGATGTTTTGATGTTTTAACTATGGGAAAATAGCAAATTATATAGATATTAACACCAATCCCCACCTGTGGTGTACAGAGTGGGTAGTAGGGTCCTCAGTTAATGTTCGATGGCACAGACTATAAAGTGCCTAGAATGTTTGAGGGTATGTAAAACAATGTTTCATTACATCTTGGTTTTAACATGTTTATTTGCCAGGGAATTTATTCATACATTCCCAGAACTTTTCCGGGAGTTTATACATACTTTCCGGCACCTTGTGCGGTGAATTTACTCATACGTTTCGACTCTGTGGGTTCTTGGCCTGAAGGTCTGATAACAATGTTGTGGCTACGTTTCCGACGGTAAGGAGGCACAGGCTACGGGAAGACACGTCCGTGAGTGACGAAGTTGTTACATATTTGCACTTGTTGCGGGGTACTAGTTCCAGCAGTTGAGGTCTAATAAGTTGTGGTAGGCCTTGTTCTAGGCTGTCGGACAGGCTGTAATTGGTGATTTGCTCTCTGCTGGCTTCCTCTCGACATGGCACTTCCCGATGAAGCTCACCACTCACTCCGTTCTCGCAGTAGGGTTTTAACTGACTGTTACCTCCCTTCCATGTCCCAGTGAGGCGACCCTGGGGGGCCCCCAACCCCGGCACTCAGCGCAGGGTTGCACTGGACTAATCCCACTAGCTCGACAAGGCGCCCCGTCGATGGAGCTCACCACTCGACTCCGCCTTCTCAGTGTTTTATTGCAATTGACTGACTGGTGACTGATGACTGACTTGACTGACTGACTCGCATCCAGAAAAGTTAAAATACTCGTCCGACCCAATTATTGTAACTGTTTAACCGACACGGGTTTCGCATTCCTATATAGCTGACCCCTTAATATTGTGATTCTCCTCACACTCTGTGCATCCCTGTGTGGCAGTACCGAACTCCGCACCACCTGTTGATCCTTGTTTCGACTGTCTGCGAACTGATGCGGCTGGTGGTCCGATCTCCCTGGCCACAGCAATGGCTGCATTCACGTCCTTTCTCGGGTCACGATTCTATCTGACTGGTCGACGTAACTGATTATCCCGGTGTGGAGATAAAAATATTCCCTCTTCTCACATAAATTCGCTCATATTCTCTCTTGACTTGCTCCCTAAGTTCTGACATGTGTCCCCCTTGTTGTGTAGGAGGTTGGTGATGGAGGGCGCTATTCATCAAACACTTTATACACGCACCATGATTATTTTTTGGTGGAAGAAGTGGTTACCTGCACTCTAAAACTTACCCACCCAGCTCTCCTTCCACTGCATGTGTCCAAGTTGCCCTGCAGATATGTTAAGGGAGAAGGGAGGGAGGAGTGCTCGTGTCACCACTACCAAGATTGTCAGCCGTTTTCTCTTGTGTAACTAGAGGGGCATGTTGACGCCACTCTAGGTTAATTCTGCATTTTCGCCCGCTTTCCTACGTATTTATGTAGCACCTTCGAGGTGCTTCGGCGATATTACAGCTCTTACTTGGCACATCCTTGACATGTGTAACTAAGTCTTCGTCCTCTGGGTTGACCTGTCCTGGCTGTCCACGTGTCCCGCAATTCATGCCAACTTGTAGGTGCATGTGGGGAGGATAGTGGGTTCGGCGAAAGGGATTGTGCCAGCGACTTTCTCTACTTACTATATGTGCCATGCGTCGAATACCTCCTCGTATCTTCGGTGCTGACGTAATTCGTGCCAATATTTCAGGATTATGTTGCATCTCTGTCTGCAGATCTCATTCGGTGACTGTCACATATATATGTAGCGTGCTCACTTCCTGTGCAGTTTATCTCGTGGCGCGACCTCCACTTCGACTCTTCTCCTCCCTCTTGCCCCTCACTTCATCTAACCAAGGATGTGTACCCTTCAGTTCATATCTAGCTAGCCTCCTGTCTGCAAGAAGGGTTTAACTAACATTATGACTCTGCTTACCAATTTTACTAAAGTCTGATCACTTTACAATTTACATATTATGTTTCAAATACATCGCAGGTCGATTTACTTTTTGAATTAGATAAACAAACACACACCTGGTACCACATGCCTAGGGACTACATGCAGTACTTACCCACTTCCTTACAGGGTTACATACATTTTTACATTGTTACACAATTATACAAGATTACCAAAATTGATCTCTCCACATCATTTAAGTGATCTTCTGTTCTTCTGTCCCCTTGTCAGGTGGAGACCTTCTTGATATATGCAAACAAGTAAGATCTCAGACGGCCTGTTATTTTCACAGTTGACTGGCAACATTTACGTTTTGGTGACATGGTTAATTTTTACGGTTATGTCGGCACATAGGCCGTGAAAATAAAACAACACTCTTATCTGCTAGGATAGAACCTCGGCCCTCGGAAGCAACACACACTTAATCTATCGCTAACTTACATGTGGTATTGTTTTACTTTTACATTGGCTCATAGACCAAAGAAAATACAGACGTGTCTGGCTAACTCAGTGGCCTTTTCCTTTTACATGCGGCCTTGGAAAACAAACGTATTTTATACACTGGGAATATACACACTATATTCTTACCTTATACATTTAGTAAACTGAAATATAGGCATCTGGCCATTTTTTTTCGGCTCTGGAATGTCCTGCCCTTATTACTTGCCACCAGATGTTCAGGCTACTCACATTCTAAGGTTACACCGGTAAAAAATAAAAATACTTAGTCGCACTTCAGTTCCAGGGTTATTTAGTGCATGCCACCCTACCTTTCTTTCACAGCGGGTGATATGAGTTAACCTTCACACAGAGTCTGATTCTGTTGGCTGCGGGGCGCCTTGTACCGCCTCGCACTGTGAACCTGGGTGAAAGTGGACAGCTGTTGTGAGGGTGGGAAGGATGCGAATTCCTTCCTCTCATTCTGTTGACTGTCTGGGCTGTTGTGTTGCAGGCTTGTCTTCAAATGTGGCTGCGATTTCCCGGGTTCTATTCTTGGATGGTGCCTCTCTTCATTTCTTCGCTTCTCGCCTGCTGTCCCTTCTTCATCCGCTTTCTTCTCGCTTCTCGCCCATTCTCCTTTACACTCATCTTCCCGCGCACGTGTATTTCTGGCCCGGTGTTTCTAGTCGGCTGGCGGCGCGAGGCTGGGTGTGTTGTCGTCCCGCTCTCCACACTTCGTTATCGGCTGGTGCAGTGGCTCGGGTGTTATCTAAGTTAGCGCGCGTGACTGTCGAGTGTATTAAAGGAGATAGCACATAGGGCTGTGTTGCTTTGCGGCATTTATAGCTTTTGCTCGTCGTTTTTCCAGTTTCTAAGTATTTGTGGCCCAATAATCACGTTTCACCGGTGATACGCTTATCTGCCTGGCTGCCCTGTTATTCACCCGTCTGCCTGACCTACTCTATCTCATGTCATCTTCCATGTTTCAGTGAAATTGACTACCCTCGGTCTCCCATTTCCACTCCTCGCTACTTCGTCGCTAATTTCTGCCTTTTGTCTTCGCCCTTCACTGTCACGCTTATACTTCTCGCTACTCTCTTCTCTCGTCGCGTCCTAGTTGGTTGGCCTAGGACTTTTGACTCATAGCGGGTTGATTAATGCTGTAGTGGGCGCCACGGGGTTTAAGACTCCCCGAAGTCTATGGTTCAGCCTGTCTAGTCTGTCATTTGGTACAGGTGAGACCCCTTTTCTTGGGTATAGTCTGATTCTTGATTTGTTCTCTTCATAATATTCTATGCCCCACTTTGGGTGCCATTTTTACTTGACACTACTCCCCACTTGTGGTGTTCGGAGATGACAGTTAATGTTCGTTGGCATCGTCTATAGGGTGCCTTGAAGGTTGAGGGCATATAAAACAATGCTTCATTACATCTTGGTTTTAACTTGTTTATATGCCCGAGAATTTATTCATACATTCCTGGAACTTTTCCGGGAGTTTAAACATACTTTCCCGGCCATTTGTGTTTGGAATTTACTTATACGATTCGACCCTGCGAGATATTGGCCTGAAGGGCTTATAACAATGTTCTGGCTATGTTTCCGACACTGTGGGGGCATTAGGGGATGGGACACATCCCTGAGTGAAGAAGTTGTTACTTAATTGCACTTGTTATGGGGTAGTGATTCTGGCAGTTGAGGTCTTGTGAGTTGGGGTGGCCCCTATTACAGGCCCTCGGACTTTCTGTAATTGATGTGTTGCACTCAGCTTGTTTCCTCTCGACATGGCACTTCTCATTGAAGCTCTCCACTCGCTCTGTTCTCGGGTAGGGTTGAAACTGACTGTTACCTCTTTACCAGGTGCTGGTGAAGTGACCCTCACCCCCCCCCTTGCCCACAGCGCAGGGTTGCACTGGACTAATCCCACTAGCTCGACATGGCTCCCCCTCTTTGGAGCTAACCTATCGACTCCGCCTTCTAGGTGCATTATTGTAACTGACTTGACTGACTGACTCGCGTCCCAGTATGGCGAAACTACTAGGCTGATGTAATTATTGTAACTGTTTAACTGATTCTGCCCTGCGCCCCGCGTTTTGCTTCCCGATATGGCTGACCTTTAATGATGTGATTGTCCTGACTGCCTGGGCATCCCGGTGTGGCGGTACCGAACTGTGTGCCACCTGCTGCTCGTTGCTTCGACTGTCTCTGCGAACTGATACGGCCTGGGACCCGATCTCCCCGGCCTCGGTAATGGTTGCACTCACATCCTCTCTCAGCTCGCGATTCTATCTGATTGGTCGACGTAACTGATTCTCCCAGCGTGGAGATAAAAACTTCTGTCCCACTTCTCTCATAAATTCCCTTATATCCTCTCTTGATTCCATCCCTAAGTTCCTACACATTGCTCCCTTGTTGGGGGTGGGAGGTGGGAGGAGGATGCAGTACAACGAACACTTCATACACATGCCATGGATCTTGTTGGTGGAAGGAGGGGAGACTTGCACCCTAAAACTTACCCTGTGCCAGCTCTCCTTCCGCGTTGCGTTTCCCAGATGCCCCGAGGTTAGGTTAAGTGAGCTAAGAGGGAGGAATACTCGTGTCACCACTACGAAGCTTGTCAGCTGTTTCCTCTTGTGTAACTAGAGGTGTGTGTTGATGCCACTCTAGCTTGGCTCTGCATTTTCGCCCGCTTTCCTCCGTATTTACGTAGCGCCTTCCGGGTGCTTCGGCGATTTGCCAGCTCTTACTCAGCATAACCTTGACACATGTAACTGAGACTCTGTCCTCTGGGTTGACCTGTCCTGGCTGTCCACATGTCCCGCAATACGTGTCAACTAGTAGGCGCTCGCGGGGATGATAGTATGGGAGGGGGAGGGGATTATGCGAGCGACGTTCTCTATTTACTATATGTGCCACGCGTCAATATTAACAATATAATTAATGAATATTGGTTGATATATGAATAAATCAGATGGTGTCATCTGGGATTGATATATTTTAAGACAGAAGTCACTACTTTTAAATTCAATCAAATATATTATGAAAGTGAAAAGTTGTGTGGGGAACTATCCCCTATATCATTCGTTGATCGTATGGTTGGCACACTAGTATTTAAATAGAGAGTGATTTTTTACAATGGTATTAAATATTTGCATCCTTAAATTAGAGGTTTGGAGTAAAAAAAGTTAAGAAATTTTATATATTTTAATGCTTATAGAAGATTGCACTATATAGGTATATTAATATGCTGCATTGTGCGCAATGGAGCATAAAGAAGTATACTTTGGTTTACAGAAAATACATGTTCAATGGGAGATCTATGATTGGTATTAAATGATAATTGTTGGATTTTTAATCACATAAATAGGATTTTAGATAGAGTTAAATATAGTGCAGTTATCCCCGCATAAATTTATTACAAATGGTTGACGTACTGGTGTGCAAATGGAGTGTGATTAAATAATGTCCACATGGTCAACTGATATTCACACAGGCATGTAAATGGGAATGAAAGATTATCCTATAAATATTTATAATAAGGCTAAGAATAGAATCAACTAAAGAAAAGGGCTGTATAAAGTGCATCTGTGCAAAATCTGGAGTAGGTGCGATCACTGGAAGACATTGATCAGGGGAGATCTAGTGTTCACTTTTAGAATGTTGTAGGCGGCTATAAGATGTGTTGACAATTTGATTGGTAGATCTGAAACGTAGCTAGTTTTTTAATTCTGATATGATCAAGTATATGCATTGATATATATGTCGACAAAAGTGTTCTAAAAATGCAATTTCAATTATAATTAGAATATTTAGTTTCATTTATGTCGTATCGGTAGGAATAAATAAGATTTCATATATAGTATGATATAAGCTAATTAATTAAAATGAATTTATGAAAACAGGGAAATATTGGTTGGGCCAGGCACGGCATTCAGTTGGCTATGTTCGTAGTAATACATGTTATTAGAGTGGTTCGGCCCCCGGATAGTGCTCCTTATGAGACATGACAGACAAAGGGCGGCTCGCGAGAGGGAGGGAGCATGGGTCTCAAGTGACAGCCACCCCGTGGCCCTCGTGGACTGGTTTATCTAGTTCAATATTGTTACTGTTCCTCCCACGGAGATTCCCAAGCGCAAAGTATATTAACATATTTAACTGTTTTTAATTGATAATTTATAAATACATTTAATTCCGATTTTGAGAAAATTAATAATTATGCAAATAATAAAATATATTTTGATACTTGTTGCCACGATCCCTTTGCAGTGTGGTCTTAAGGTAATATTTTACGTATATGTAATTGTGAATTTATGATAAATAAATATATAATTAAATTTGTTTGAGAATGATAAGTTGCCGAGGCTATGAGAGATCTGATACATATATAAATATGTATATATATGTTCCGGCCCACGCTACCGTCTGTTCATAGACGTGATGATGTCTGTTTGGAAAGGGCTCTACATAAAGACGTTTTGCTGCTCTTGCGTTACCACCCATGGCACCATTTACGAGATGTATATGCGCCATTTCTGCGCACGTGTACTGTCTCTCCATGTTGCGAACCAACAGTGCAAT
Source organism: Clitarchus hookeri (assembly GCA_002778355.1). Taxonomy (NCBI): domain Eukaryota; kingdom Metazoa; phylum Arthropoda; class Insecta; order Phasmatodea; family Phasmatidae; genus Clitarchus; species Clitarchus hookeri. Next base: position 96,789 of record NQII01002200.1, on the reverse strand, counting down.
ACCACCCTGTCACATACGCTAGCGGTGCTAACCAACAACTACGCGCGCAACTCTCTCATCACAATGTATGACATGCCTTGCACCGTGGGTTGCCTACCTGGCAGGCAACCAAGAGTACTCTTACAAACTTTATCAGTTTTCTCGGAAACTGTTCCCCCGTGATAGTCACAGCAAGGTAACGTCATTTGTGCATTAACGTACTGTACATATGATTACAACATCTTAGAGAAATACCCTAGGGTTACACACACAACTAACATACAGCCCCCTATTTTCTCACAGTACGGGGATAATAAATTCAACTGTTTGCAGGTGTCAGGTCTTGGTAAAAGGGAAAAAAATAATCACATTATGGCTCTTACATATCATGTAGGGTTTATTATTGTCCGGTTGATACATTTGAAATATCGATTTTCAAAGGCGACTACCTTCCTTACGAAGTACTATGCGACATAGTTGGTCTTAAGTTTTATATCCCGTACCTGTAGTTTAAGACAACCCTGTATATGAGCGAGGAGTTACTGATCAGTTTATCTAGATTCCCTAGAATTTGGATTTATGGTTCTGTAACAGTGTTAATTTTACTTCAATGTTTGGATTTCCGCTTATCTGGAACTCCCTGCAGGACTCTGAGAAAATTTTAAACATTAGCACTCGGGTGGCTTCCTTCCATGTCGGCGAGTCTATAAGGTTTAAAGGGTTTCACTGTGGCAACAACATATATATATATGTGTATTAATTTATATATATATATATATATATAATTTCTTCTATATTATTTGGACTCTTAGTCTAGCGGGGTGTCGTTACAGGGTCTCGCAAATTAATGTTTTCACTCTTGGTACGTTATTAACGGAGGAACTATTGAAGACAATCTTATGGGTCCGTGTGTATTTGACGCTATAAGGACGACGTTGTGTGCGTGAGATTGCGTGTTGCCATTCCCCTGTTACCATTTCGATTTTCAACCACGAGCGTCATCACTTCAATTGTAGACGGAATGGTGGAGGTGACAAGGCTTGGTTTAGAGCAGCGGCAGTTTAATTTAAAGTGTTATTGGGAATGTGAGAACGTGATTGAACTGCAGAAAAGATGGAGGGCAGAACTCGATACTGCGCCACCTTTACGTGTAACAACGGCTTGATTACGTGATAATTTTGAAAGGGGCGGAGTTCTGTATGATGTGAAGAAATGACTGTGTGGGTGGAAGAGAACGACAACGTACGAAGAAATTGTGCGGGCTGTGCTGCACGCCGCAGTCATCACGGCAAGCTGCGCGTGAGTCAGGTGTCAGAAAATCAATTGTCCATCGCATTTTAAATGAAGTGAAGTGGTGGCCCCACACTCCTAAAGACACACTTTGAATAAGGACGACCCAGATAGTCGTGTCGAATTTCGTATATGGGTTGCGAACATGTGCAACTACAGCAATCATTTTACTGACGTGATCGTTTGGTCTGATGAGTAAACCTTCAAATTGTATGATACTATCAATCACCGCATTTGTATGGACCGAGCCAATGGAAATTTCCACATTGTGGTAAAGCAAGCAGCTAATCTTCCTGTTAACGTTTTGATGAAGTATGTCTGCTAGAGGACTGGTGGGGCCATTTATTATTCTTTAATGGAATTGTGACAGGTGACAGTTACCCTACCATTTTGCAGTAAAACAATTTGCTAGCTGTTCACTAACTCTACACAGATGACGATTGCTTTTTACAGCACCACTCTACACTGTCACGTTGCCATCAAAATATACGGTTGCTCCTATATTAAACAATAGTTGGGAGGTGAATAGGTGGACGAGAAAGTGTTAAGTATGTACCTATTTCTCCAGCTTTAACACCGTTAGATTTTTCATGTGGGGAACTCTGAAGAACACCATGCACGCCACAAAGCCACGTACTGTTTGTTATTATGTTCTACAGCGTTGCAGATTATGTTTCGCTGCTGATGTCAGGCATTTCGAAAACACGTAACTGTTATTAACTTTCGCACACACCCAAGGTTTTTCATATGGCGTCAAACACAATAGTATCTTTGTTCTTTACGTTCAAAGAGTGTAAGCATTAATTTGGGACATCTGATATATAACAGAAATTCACAAATTTTTGTAAAATTGTAGACTTGACGCAATAAACGATGTATTCTTGAGCCACAACTATCTGTATACTGGCAGCTTCCCCTGTATGTATCAAGTTTTACTCAAGACAAGGAGACAGAGGCGCAAGACAGCCGCTTTTTCACGTTTGCTTCAGCCGTAGACGCCAGGAAATTGGCCCGCCAGCAGCATGTCGAAACTCGGTTCGCAGAACATCGTCTGGTAACCTACTTGCGAGCCGGCAGCCCAGCCAATACGGAACATTTCGCAGCATGCAGTCGTTAATCAGACACAGATCCCTCAGATCCTTGCACAGCCAATGAGGGAATGGATACACCCACATCAAAGAAACTGCTCCCCATTTCGTCTCTGTGTAGTCACATACTCTGTGACCAGGTAGTACACTATTCTGGTTTTGTTATATTTTACGATTATTTGATGAATCATTATCGCCACCAAATTTTGGCATAAAAACGTTTTATCTGATGGTTAAAGCATCTTAAATTTAACCCCTTGCCCCTCCGTTTTCCCATAAAAATAATTCTTGAAATCTTCCTGCCTGTAGTGGTATGGTCTGTATTCACATTCTTTGGAGCATTATGAATATTTACATGATGTAGAAGGATAAAGCCATGGTTACAAAGAACCAACCAAGAAGTGATTTTGAAAGTCCTTCATTAGTCATTAAGCAGTTTGACCATATTTAATGGCAAGGTTTTATTAAGAAAATGTTCAAGTTCTTGTCTGGTTTCAATGTTCTATGCATATTTCTGCAACTCTTCTCTCGTCACTGAAAGTTTCCATACATATGGATACATTAGAGTTCTGCCACTTCAAAACTGCAAGTGTTGGATCCCAAGGTTTAGAGCTACACCTGAGAGACAAATTAGCGTGCCGGCTCCTTTGATCTGGCCATACCCGTGCTCTGATGAGTTGCGCGAGACTCTGGGAAAAGTACATTTCATGTGATCGTCTACTGCGCGCTGCGAAAGGTTTCCTACTGCCAGGGCTGCCGGCTGGCGAGTGGGTCACCAGACGCTGATTGGCGAACGGCTTTCCAACATTTTGCTGAGGTTTGCAGCTGGAGTTCGCGTAATAAGCGGCTGTCTAACTTCGTTATTCGTAAGTATGGGCTGTTCACGGTAAACTGAGCACTTTTGAAAGCCATGCTTAAGATCTCTTTGTATGCACACTATATATTCTTCCGTCTTATGTAAAATTAACACTGCTATGGGCCTGATCACTTTATTTATGCGCCAATCAAATTAAAATGAGAAATTATTAGAAAAGTATACATTTTACAAATCATCTAATTCTTACTCTTTGATGCATTAAAAACACAGAAAGTAGAATAAATAATAAAAGTTTTTAAANTTTACAAATCATCTAATTCTTACTCTTTGATGCATTAAAAACACAGAAAGTAGAATAAATAATAAAAGTTTTTAAAAAAGTTTACTTAACAATTTGATGTTTTGACGTAGAACTACTTTCCCTCCAACGTTACCAACTTTACAGGGTGCATGCCACTCAGTGCTCCAGATAAAATATATGCAGGTATGAGCAATGACATTTTCTAAGGTTGATTTGAAAACCGACTCGCTTTATCGTTAACAGCCTCACTCATGAAAGCACAGAGCTATAACAGAAGAAATATGTGTCAAGCGCGAGGGAGTGCAAAGACGGGTCGAGAATACTCCCTCTGAGGGAATTAAACCGCGACGACCCGAGGGAATGAAAATGTCGTGTCCTCTGTCCTAGTGGTGAAAGATGTCTAGTGGTGGAGGAGAAGGGGGGGGAGCGGTGTCGCCTGAGCACCACGGGAGAGCCGCGGCTGGCCGCGAGCCAGGAGAGCGGGAATACGGGGTCCCAACAACCGCCATTAGCGGCAATTAAACCTTCCTGAGGCGCTCGCCGATCATTGTTAGCGCCCCCGCGCCAGCCTCGGAGGAGCTGCGCGCGCGGGCGCGACATGCTGGTAGGTGTCGGCGACAGCCTTCTCTGCCCCCCTCCCCGCCCCTCATGGGCTATTTGTCAACTGAATGACGCCGTAGGTGGTGGGATTAGCTATCGTGTAACCACGGGCTGTGGAAGCAGTGTGTCAATGGGGGCCACGTGATCAAGTAATCTGCTGCGAGCGTCCGCTTCTCAGAAGAAATTATGAACCTGCACAAAAATTACAAAAATTCGGGGCGAACAGACTTGTGAAGGGGGTGATGTTACGCACTCACTGCTTCGCATCCCGTGCGAGCAAGTGGAAGTGGAGGACAGCAGTTATATGATACCGGCGGTAGCAAGTCAAAGGATTGTTTTGAATGAACATGTGAGCAATAGGTCGGTGGCCGCGTACGTATTACAGAAAGCGAGCAGACACAATATTTCTTATCGCAGCTCGCACCTCGCTGACCATGTGAATCTCATATTTCTCTACCTCGAGTATAAGTACCATTTGCGGAACTCTGAGGAGTAAGTGATTAATTAGCTTAAAGTTTGGCGTCTCGTGCGACCTTAAGCGACAGTTGGGTTATTCCGTTGCGGCAAGGGACGACTGCAGCGATCTGCGAGAGTGCGTTGGCGAGCTTGTGTGTAGTGAAGATTGGGACTGATCTGCGGTACTGTGGACTGGATGCGTGAGTGAAAAGACATTCGGGACGATGGAAACAGACAGTTTTAACTAATCGTGTGGAAATAAATGGAGCCGTTTAAGGGACATTTGCTAGAGTAAAGACTTTTATTGAAATGGAGATAGTAATTAAATATTGAGCTCAATAATAATAACAGTTAATAGGACGCTCAGACTAGTAAATAACAGATGTTTGACTGTTTGTACCATTAAGAATAAATATAATNAATAACAGTTAATAGGACGCTCAGACTAGTAAATAACAGATGTTTGACTGTTTGTACCATTAAGAATAAATATAATCATTGAATTTAGTTCTTTTATTTTTATTAAGACCTCCATCCCTCACGAATTCGGATACGCCCCTCAGGCATTCATGAAATAATACTAATGTTAATGGGAGTATAAAATTTTTTTATTGTATGACATGTTTAAGAAACAACCAAATATCACATACGTAAGGTGATTTTTCTTTTGTTTTATTTACTGAGGCAGAAGCCGGTAGACAAACTACGTAGACTCGAGTATATAGTACATGACTAAGAAGTACAGCTTGCTGCTAAAATAATTGGTGAAATACTCGGGGATTCCGGTGGTGTCGGATATTTGCTAGCAATATGTTACAATTAATAACAGCGGCAATGTATTAAGAGAACAGAGAACTACAAGCATTTACAAAATTTCACTGTCTTTATTTATGAGTTTCTGTTGAAACTTATTTTTAATTTTGTCTCCCATGTTTGCATTAAAACAGCACTTGCCCTCTCACTTCTCTCAATCAATGGACATTATTAAAATAGAAGCGCAGAAACTAGTATAAACTATAAAATCAGCAAGAAAAATAAACTACATTCCTCCGCAGAATACATACAAACCGAGAACCTAAATGACCGCGTTTATGACGGAACTATAGATGCATGTACCAACGAAATAATACAACTTGCCAGCAAATCTGGTGAAACGCCGTTTGCTACTCAGTGTCTGGAGACTAAATTAATAGTCGCAGTAGAACCGTTTAGGAAATATTTTGAATATTTGAACGGCCAACCAGACGCGACTCCCTAATATAACGTCGCAAAAGGAAACGCCACTCCAATTTGTTTCTGAATGCCTGCAATTATTCTGTTATTCCACGGTGATTCCTCGTGGAGTACAGTTGAGCTCATAAATGTCCTGATTTATCATGTCTACTCTGGTGAACACAATGACGAATGAGTAGGTCTACGTTAGTAATACTAAGTATTACATTTCTATCTACCAAGTTCTTCTAAATATATAATCATGGCAGACCAGAACATTTCATTGGTTCACTGACTTAAAGATATCTGTATACTCGATTCGCAGGTATTTTTTCCTGGTCGCTGCACCAATGAGTGACCAGATTCACAACACATCATGTAGCACGGCGTTACGTACATGATGTTACTGTGTCCCAAGTATAAAATTGCTCACATATCAATAAGTTTGAATAAAGTTTGTCTTGAAATGAATCCCAGATATTTTTCGGTCCCTGCTAGTTATAGACTACATTTCGAAATTTGTCAGAGGAGTCTATTTTACTGCGTAGCTCTGGCAACAGCGAATAACAATCTTCACAGGAAGGTAACAGACTGTACTGGTACTGGTTTATTACCAACGATAATGGTTTTTGTAAGACTGTACAAGGTGATATCAGTGTTTCCTCGTGGAGAAAACATTGGTTATTCAGAATCCAGCCACAAAGATACGCGCACACGAATTCTACATAATTAAAGACGTACATTTTAGATTTTAAAAACTTCGTATTAAATACTCTTCGGCAATTAAGCGCAATAAAAACGGATTTACTTTCTGATGTGTGTATTAGTTCAACGGTAAAACTCCCATTAGAAGTGACGTCACTTCGTCGCGCACATGCGCAGGTAGTTCAAAAATGGAACACACATCCGCTCACACATTGCTTTGCGACATCGCAGATTAGAAATTAAAAATACCAGGCGTTCTGATTGATAAAATAAACCATCACTAGCCCCACAAAAATAAAATAAAAATTTTACAAAGATTTGTTTTGCGGAAAACTGGGTGCACATTATCTTATGTTGTATGTAACACCGGCCGTTACTTAAGGATTTTTGCTTTCTACCATACGTAAAATTTAAGTTACCGTAAGTGCGATACCTATATTCATGTGTCACTGATTTGCAAATGTAAAATAGTTAGACACTTAATGTGATGCCGATATGCTTCTTTGTAAGCTTAAAAGCAAGAAATAAATAAGCATTGTTAAATAAATTATGTGGCCACACGTTTAATGGACATTCAACTTATAAGACGTTACGTAACTCAACTCGTTTTTTTTATAAACTGTCAACATTACTGGAAGCATACAGCTCAGCTAAGACATTAACATGTACGCTGTTGATGCGGAGACCTTGCGAAAAGTTTATATTTTCGAAAGTGTTCAGTTACTAGGTAACCGCCGACAAATAGCAGACTTGCGAGGCAACAACGGCATGACCCCATACTACATGGTCAGAATACCTACCTGAACAGAATACCAGCAGTAACTGGACAAATAGCCAATGTTCCAGTATACACAGGAGGGAGGAATCAAATCAAGAGTTAACTTACTAAAAGCACAGAATAGTTTGGTACGTCGTCGGCCATACCTGGTGTTGACAGGGAGAACGGGGATACTGAGTTTCGCTCCTGTGTCATCTACCCTGGCAGATATTCCGTCCGTCCTGTACAACTGCAAATATCCGGGAGTGACCTGGCTGGGTATTGAACCCGATTCGCCTTGTTT
>NQII01002200.1:5952-89071 GCA_002778355.1 Clitarchus hookeri | reverse complement strand
CCGTCTCTCACGGGCAGTGCGACGCTCTGGGAATGGACCTTGTGTAATATCGGCTAGTGTATTCTGCGAAATATCACTGAAATCAAGGTTTCGTTGATTCAAAGAAAGTTTTTTTTGGTGCCACCAAATTAATTTTATTTACAGGGGCAGTAAAATGTTTTGTTGATGAAATAAAATTATTTTGCCGTTCTTATTTGGTTGCTACAAACAAAGATTTGGTTGGCACAAAAAAAAATATTTGTTCGGTCCTACGTAGATTAAACAGTTTCGTTTAGAATGAAAAGTGAGAGTCTGACCAAGATNAAAAAAAAATATTTGTTCGGTCCTACGTAGATTAAACAGTTTCGTTTAGAATGAAAAGTGAGAGTCTGACCAAGATTCGAACCTACACCGATAGCTCCCAAGCATTATGACCTATCGACCTCAGCTAAAGTGACTATTAATGAAATTAGAATGTTTAGTATACACAGGATAGTAGGGGTCAACGTGCGCAAATAAGTTTTTCAAGTTTTACAGCTTCACATTTTGGTGTCCTGTTGAAGTTATTTTACTAGGATGTATATGCCANCAAATAAGTTTTTCAAGTTTTACAGCTTCACATTTTGGTGTCCTGTTGAAGTTATTTTACTAGGATGTATATGCCATTACTAAGCATCAATAAATGTGCAAACAAACACTGTTACCATCCTTATTGTCACAAAAATACAAACTAATTCTTGAGCTGTATTTTCTAACGAAGGCAATCAAATGAGTGGCCAAACAAATATATACGTACAGTTGATTGTACTAAATATTTTGTTGACGGTCTAATTTATTTGAGCCAAACACAGAGATTTTGTTAAAGCAAGAGTATATTGTGTTGGTTGAACTAAATAAATTTTGTTGCTTTTCAANTAGCCAAACACAGAGATTTTGTTAAAGCAAGAGTATATTGTGTTGGTTGAACTAAATAAATTTTGTTGCTTTTCAAGTATTGTTTACTCAACACAATATTTTTTGGTGAAATTAATATAATTTATGGCCCTATACAAACAAATATTTTGTTGACTGGAACAAACCTTTCCTTCAATGTTATTGCTGCTGGCTGGACGGCCTTCTGGCAAGTTTTTCCACCAGGTGCTGATTGGCGGATTAGATTCCTCCGGTTTTTTTTGGGAAGTGTTGCTGTAGCCTATAGTGCACGATGCGGTTTTGCTTCTACATTCCAACCGGCTGTTCACGATTAGTTGAGCATTTTTAAATCAACCTTTTAAAAATATCAGTGTCCTGAGTGCATACATTTTAACAGGTACATGGAATGGCATGAGCTTGGTAAAGTTGGTCACGATGAAGCTAAACTAGTTCAATGTCCTAACGTTGAATGGAAATTATTAAGCGAACATATTTGAATACTGAAAGTATTTATTTTACTTTCGGGTTATTTTGAGGCATATCAGTTTAAGAATTTGCAAATTGGTATTTTTTTCTTTTCTAATTATTTTACAGCTTAACTTGGTCGACGCATCAATAAAGTGATGAGGCCCACTGCAATGCTAATTTTACATATGGCGGAATAATACACAATGTGTATGTAAGTATATCTTGAGCAGGGCGTTTGGGGGTTGAGCATATCTCGCAGTTCTATGCATCAGCGATAATTTCGTTTNTGTAAGTATATCTTGAGCAGGGCGTTTGGGGGTTGAGCATATCTCGCAGTTCTATGCATCAGCGATAATTTCGTTTAACTTAATGAGTTTCAAGGCCTTGCACTTAACAATAGCACAACAATGGGATATCATGAGTTTGAAATTTCTTAACATAATTGTACACGAAATAGCAAATATGTTTATTACTCACCACAACAAACCAATGTTGAATCTGACTTGACCTAAAACGTTTCATTACGAATTATTATTTTAACGCCTTTACATAATTCAGCTAGTTCAGTTTATCAAATGATATAAAAATAACGTTTAAATTATATTGGATGTTGCTTTCTAACCTGCAGTTTTTATTTCTTGTTAGCGTCAGCAATCGATTTTCCACAGGAAGCAATTTTCAATTATCGATATTGCTGTGATCATGTTTCGAAGTCCACGGGGAAGCCAGAGAGCTGTGATGGAAATTCGAAACATGCAAGTGATACGAAAAAAGGGTGATAGAAAATCTCGTCGATTCAGTTTTAATATTAATTGCTTGTTTGAGTTTTCCTGTTTACTCGTAATATGTAACTCTAAACTTGTTTAAAAATACAAAATTATAAATTTCATTGTGAAATAACTATAAACAAAATCATACATATTTTGCATCGATTTTATTAGATATTACGTTTTCGTTTATAATACATTTATAACAATGAACTAAATTATTTCATTTTATAATTCGAAAATAATAATTCGCAATCTTGAAATATATTCTTGTAGGCTGTAATTGGTCGAGCGTGCTCACATCAACGAATGAACAAATAGCTGCGCCATGCTCGCTGGTACTAGCACCGACTCTTCATTAAAGATCGGGATACATTCACGGGAACAGTCAAGTATAGCTAGAATTAAACCACCCTTGCACAACCCTGCAGGAACGCTCGCAGTTTTGTCTCTGTGTTTCCAATTATAAGGGACTGGAAAATTTCGCGAATTCATTTTAGGACAAGCTAGACTTCAGACACATTTATATTACGATAATTTTTGCAATTGGATGACAGTTTATTAGACACGCTAGGGGAAACTCTGAGCTAACAACAGACCTGCAAGGAAACAAACACCGAAACAGTGCCATCTGATGTAAGGTAAAACTTTCTNTGTAAGTATATCTTGAGCAGGGCGTTTGGGGGTTGAGCATATCTCGCAGTTCTATGCATCAGCGATAATTTCGTTTTACTTAATGAGTTTCAAGGCCTTGCACTTAACAATAGCACAACAATGGGATATCATGAGTTTGAAATTTCTTAACATAATTGTACACGAAATAGCAAATATGTTTATTACTCACCACAACAAACCAATGTAGAATCTGACTTGACCTAAAACGTTTCATTACGAATTATTATTTTAACGCCTTTACATAATTCAGCTAGTTCAGTTTATCAAATGATATAAAAATTACGTTTAAATTATATTGGATGTTGTTTTCTAACCTGCAGTTTTAATTTCTTGTTAGCGTCAGCAATCGATTTTCCACAGGAAGCAATTTTCAATTATCGATATTGCTGTGATCATGTTTCGAAGTCCACGAGGAAGCCAGAGAGCTGTGATGGAAATTCGAAACATGCAAGTGATACGAAAAAAGGGGGATAGAAAATCTCGTCGATTCAGTTTTAATATTAATTGCTTGTTTGAGTTTTCCTGTTTACTCGTAATATGTAACTCTAAACTTGTTTAAAAATACAAAATTATAAATTTCATTGTGAAATAACTATAAACAAAATCATACATATTTTGCATCGATTTTATTAGATATTACGTTTTCGTTTATAATACATTTATAACAATGAACTAAATTATTTCATTTTATAATTCGAAAATAATAATTCGCAATCTTTAAATATATTCTTGTAGACTGTAATTGGTCGAGCGTGCTCACATCAATGAATGAACAAATAGCTGCGCCATGCTCGCTGGTACTAGCACCGACTCTTCATTAAAGATCGGGATACATTCACGGGAACAGTCAAGTATAGCTAGAATTAAACCACCCTTGCACAACCCTGCAGGAACGCTCGCATTTTTGTCTCTGTGTTTCCAATTATAAGGGACTGGAAAATTTCGCGAATTAATTTTAGGACAAGCTAGATTTCAGACACATTTATATTACGATAATTTTTGCAATTGGATGACAGTTTATTAGACACGCTATGGGGAACTCTGAGCTAACAACAGACCTGCAAGGAAACAAACACCGAAACAGTGCCATCTGATGTAAGGTAAAACTTTCTAAATATTGGGGCTGCAGCCAATGAAGAGATATCTGAGGATCGAAAATACATAGGGCCGTAGAGTCTAGCCTAAAGGATGTTCAGAATGCGAAATATTTGTGTCCCTACCAACTATACAGTTTTATTGGTCGAGAGTACGCCGGACACTTGCACTGATCTGCACAGAGTTCATAATTTGTTGGAACAATGGAGTACTCATTTAACCACATCTCAATAACGTGTCCTTTGATACACAACACAACCACAAATGCATTATCTCAATTTCGGTTACTAAAATATTTTTTACTTTCTTATTGGCGGAATTAAATAATATGATATCGTGTTATGGTAAGACACTGGTGAAGTAAAAAAAAAAGGAACTACATTCTTACGCGTTTTGTTACGAAAATAAGAAAAATAACCTTACCTACTTCGGCCGAACGAAAGTCAGGTGTGGTACTCGAAGTGTCGAGGAGCCACGGAGGTGTAGTGGTTAGACTACTAGCCACCCACCCACCCAGGCGGGCCGGGTTCGATTCCTGGTGGAGTCGCTCCCGGATTTTCGCTCGTGGGAATCGTGCCGGACGCTGCCGCTGGTCAGAGGGTTTATTTGGGTATCTTCCGTTTCCCCCAGCCCATGCATTCCGGCGCCACTCCGCACTTACCTCGCTTCACCCTTGTCGGCTCTCAAGACCTCTATGTTAAGAGCCACCCAAATCGCTCCACTCTACACAAGTGTCTACCATTGGTGGATAAAAAGTTTAGGTTACCCCGCAGTACCGATCATTAAGTGTCTTTTATGTGCAACATATCCACGGTCGAGGACATGGCTAGTGAACTCGGCATTATACTCGATGATGAGCAAGAATGATAATGTCAAACATTTTAAAATCAACTTTTGAAAGTTTTATATAAAATATTACACATTGTTTAGCATTTTAGCAGAGTATATTAAAACTATGTTGGCCTACTAATGGTACCTCTATTGTAATTCGTGATTCTCTACACATATTTTATTCCAAAAATCTATTTTTTAAATATATATATATTTGGTGCTGCTAAAGGTTTCGACATATTGTTCAAAAAATAATTTTACTGTTTTTTTTATCTGTGCATGTTTTCTGAACTGTGATCTCGGCTTTTCACACAGGAGAGCATTGGAAAGATTTGACCGGCACAACCTAAAATGAATTTATTACAAACACAGTAAACCACTGAAACAATTCCTCTTTATAATAAGCCTAGTTTCCGAAGGAAAGAAAGGCTTATTAGATCACTTTCCAGTCTGTGTGGCTGTGTGTGCGTTTGTTTGTGTATGTATGTATGTGTGTATGTCTGTCTCCCCTTTTAAATTTTTGAACGCGTTAACCAAATTTCAACAAACTTGGTACACATATAGTACTAAGAAATTACACATGACATTTATAGTTTTCGACTACTCCGGGCACTTACTTTAAAAATGGCTACCACTTTGTTATTTAGGGAGATGTGTTATTTCGGAAAGCATTTAACTGATTAAAAAAAATTGTATGCTGACAGCGCAAGACGTAAGCATTTAATTCAGAGGGGCAAATTATTGTTAATCCACCATTTTGAAAGTTTGGTATCCATATACGTTGACTGTCATATATTCGACTACATTTGCAAGACGAGGTTAAATTTTAATTTAGGAAATTCTAGCGAATAAATTTTATGAATTATGTTCATGCATGTTTTCAAAGTGTAGATTATGCGAGAATTTACTACGACTGCAAACGTTTTCAGGCTTAAACCAAGGTAATTTTAAAACTGAATTTTGAATAATTTTTGCTTACTCAGCGATAGTAAAACAATAACTTTACCCACCGCGATATTATGTACGAACCATGCGAAAGTAATAATAAAAGAGTAAAATTGATTTCTCGCTTTGGTAGCAGCTACACAAAAATTAACGCAATTCAAATTTTCACCGAACTGTGTAGTCTAGTTTTCCTGTCACTGAACTCTTAAAACAGTTTAACGTATTTCATTAATTAAAATAGAAGTGATTATCAGTAGGTAAAACTGTTCAAATCCCTTAAACTTTCTAAGTCACAAGTGAAAATTATAACAGGGAAGTAAATTCATGTTATTAAACATTAAAACACACCTATTTAACTTTAATATGACCACCAGCTAATAGCTATAATAATTGCCATGTTCAATAATAAAACCAGCTTTGGTAGTGTTTCAGTAAGATACAAGGAAGTTGACCTAGGTATCTGGAGCCATGCAAGATGCACTGTATCCAATAAATGATGAAAGCTGTGTGGTGAAGGGTCCATACAGCGAACGTGACAATCAAAGTCGTCTTACAGCTGTTTGATAGAGTTTTAAGTATTATTGGTCGTGCTTTTCAAACCACTCTCAGACAATTCTGACCGGGTAGCAAATACGCGTCCTCCAGCTGGAAGATCCCATTCCTCCCAGGGAAGATAGTCAATATGTTTGTGTGTGCATGATCTCCAAGGATGGACAGATAAATATTTCCCCAAGTAGCAAACGTCAGTTGGCCCACTTGGGCAAATCTGCTTGCAAACGAGCAGCCGAAGACAGTTTCGATAATCGGTCAACCTCTGTAATGCACCCGCAGATGGATGTGGTCTACAAGATGCTTCTTGATTTGTGTTGTCGTTGGCCAATTCTGGGCCACTTTTTTGATAACTGACATGTATCAAGATACGATCTGTCCATAAGCGGCCCGAATCTGTGTAACCGAGTGTAGCACAACCACGCCGGCACTATCATTGGGCCATGAGCGGTAGCAGGGGCCCACTGGCTTACTGCTTCTGGCCTGTAAGAGGTTAATCAACTCTCGTCAGCGAACTGTTGGCAAGCCTCTCGTGGCTCGCTTAAAAATGCCTGCTATTCATTTTCAACACCGAAAAATATTTTTGGAGTCATGGAATATAACTCACATCCTTTGAGGACACAGTTATAGCGCTACCAACTATTCTACCAGGCATTCAGATAAAACGCCGTAAGTAAATCTGCATACTTTTCACACATATAAGTTGCATAATTAATATTGCTGTGCACACAATTTACGTTAGTGCCACAAGTAAATACTGGATTATACGTATTTTGTTTAAATGCCTCTAATTTTAGTTTCGGGATTTCGGATGGTATTAAAGAGTAAAATAAATAATTTTTGCAGGATTTCAGTCCATAAACCATATTTTTCCTATTCCTAGTATTGTCACAAGATATGCTTACTTCATATATTACTGATATAAAAAAATAAGTGAATTCACATTCCCTATTTGCTATTTCTGAACAATATAATGTTGGCAGGCCATAAATGGCCCATGAAATTGTCGCTAATATGCACTCATCAATAACATTTGGCATGTAATAAGTAGCCCACAAGTTTGCTGCTAATATGTTCCCAGGAGTAACCAACTTTTGGCATGCCATAAACGGCTCATTAGCTTGCTGCTAATAATTTCCCAGCAGTAGGCAACAGTTGGCTTGCCATAATTCTCCCATAAACTTGCTGCTAATATTTTCACAGCACTAAGTAACAGTTATTCACAGGTTTCAGTATGGTATTTATGGTGACAGTTATGTAACGATTCATTAGAAATCCTTTCAATATGTGCATATTCAATAACCTTCTGAATTTTTGTCCCTGTAGATCAGCTTAAGTACATTGTACGCCAGTTTTGACACTTGCTGAATGGTTGGAATTAAATTTTATGTATTTCACAATACCCACCGTTTAGCTGTATAAACATTAGTTGTTCAGTTTTCTTGGATGCCAACAATCCAAAAATGCAATGCTCTTATTGGTTTCCATTTCAGATGTGAACATTATATATGAGATTAGTGAATTTATAAAAATTTTAATTTTTCTTTTCCAGCCGGCGTGGAGGCTGGGCGAGTAGTGATTATTGTGGATAAAATGATGACGGATTTTATTGGCGGGGGAAAGGAAGAACTCGATAAACCTCCCGGAAATCGGCAGTGGCAGTCATATTTCCCACATGTGGAACTCTGCTCTCCTGAAGCTAGGGGCTGATCTTGATTCGTCGTGGCGGAAAGTTGGGGCCTAAAAGTGGGGACAATGTTGATATATTCCTGCAGGAACTCAACCGTAATATTCCACGGCTTATGCATTACAGTCTCTGGCTTTTAGCAGCTTAGAAGTTACTTTTAATGCCCAATAGACTGAATATCAACGTTTTAACTTCTATAACAGTGTAATTTTTTTATAGCAGGTAGCTTTGACCCACCCAGAGTTCATGGAAACATTATAAAATCTTCTTTTCATTATCATCCACCACTTATATCCCTTGCGTAAAAGCAAACTGCCCTCTCTCGCTTCATACCTCCAGTGCTGGATAAATTTAATTTACAAACAATTTGCAACAGCCTTTTGTGTCGGTTATTGACGAATGTTGGCGGACGATATCATTACGTTCAAACGTGGTCTCTCAGCACGATCCTTTCAACTAGAGATATATAGCTGGGTTTGTGAGTTACTGAAGGAAAATTACTGTATGCGAATAGAATATACAACTATTTTATCTGCTAGCGTAAAACTGCCATTTATTACTTGCCTGTCTCAACGATGAACATAATTAGCACACGCACAACCTAAAATTGATTAATTTCAAACACAGTAAACCGCTGAAAAATTTACTCTGTATAATAATCCTACTTTCCAAAGTAAAGATGTCTTATGATATCACTTTCCGGTCTGTGTGGGTGTGTGTATAAGTGTGTATGTATGTCTACCTTCCGTTTCAATTTTTGAACGCGTGAACAAAATTTCAACAAACTCGGTACCTGAGAATAGGACAATAGACTTTTAGAGTTTTAGAGCACTCAGGGCACTTATAAAACGGTGGCCATTTTGTTATAGCGTTACTAGTTTACAGGTTAGAACTACCTAAGTGACACTTTAGTAAAAAATGGTGAAATAAATCCCGTATAAATACATGGTGTATTAAACTTTTAGTGAAGGTTGTTAGACAAATTTCCGATGAAGATATAAAACAAAAAAAAATGTATGAACGGTGGTTTGGATACAAAATTTTAAGTCTCTCATCAAGGAACACATTTTTGAGACAGTTGGTGAATGGTGTTATATTTTCAATATAAATGACTGGAGAACAGATGACCAACCCTTGGAATGAATTTGTTTGATAGAAAGATTGGATGAAATACTGATTAAAATATTGTGAAATATTGATGGTAAGGTTGCGAAATATTGATGGAAAGATTGAAGAATCGATGGGAGGATTGAGAAAGATTGATGGCAAGATTAATGGAAAGAATGGTGAGGATTGGCGAAGATTGCAAAGCGTGCGGTGTTATTTGCGGTATGTGATATACTGATTGATGAGGATTACAAAAGATTTATGTCATTATTGCGAAAGATTGATGCAATTATTGCGAAAAATTGATGGAAAGATTTTAAAATTGATGAAAAGATTTCTCAGGATTGGTAAGGATAGGTTACTGATTGGCGAATATTGTGAAAGATTAATTAAATATTGGAAGATTAATAGATTGATTAAAATATTGATAGAATGATTGGGGGATAAACGGATTGAAGGTCAAGAAAAGCACAACATGTAAGCCTTTTTATCAATCTCGTACATTCCAAGTCTCCAGGGCATGGCAGTATTATCATTTAAATTAACGTCAATTACGCTTAATAAAGTGTTGGTAAATGCTGATTCATACCATGATTATAGCATACTCATGCATGTGGTCGCTATTAGTATGATGGGTTTAGTGTAGTCATATATACAAGCATTAAAAAATCTGAGTAGCATAATTCAAGAGAGGGGACTGGAAATGTGGTAATTGATTGAGAGACTTTTGCAGGTTCCTGCAATACCCTATGTATCATTTCAGCATATTTAAATAAAAATTAATAATTTATAAATACGAATAATTTTTTTTAATCGAATGATAAATACTGTTTTACGATATGCCGTACGCTATGCCTAAAAAAACCAATGGCTACCAAATAAAACGTAAATTCTTGAATATTTTTTGGTCATAACTGCTAAGCACCTTCAAATACGTTCAACAAACCCGAGTTGACGGCTTCCGAGAACCCTCTCAGTCGAGCCGACGACCGGCAGTCACAGTCACAGTCACAGCCAAACAGCTCTCATTTAAAATTCATTCTCCATGAATGCCCATATATAAACTACGGACGTTATAGATAAACAAGCAGAATTTGACGAGTTGTTATTGGCGAATCCTATAGAAGAAGAAACAGAATTCTCCATGAAGTATCTTACCCCAGGAATTGAAAGTGAAAAACTGCTATAGAAACCGAAAAGTGGGAGCAGACCCACTTCCTGGATTTGACAATGTGTGAAATCGCTATATAAACACTGTAGTGGGGGCGGGCCCACTACACATCCTGGAATAATCCCGAATATCATAATAGGAAACTTTAACGATTTTATCAGCAGGCTAGTGATGAGCTGGGAGGCCTTTCCCACCTCTCCGATGAACTGAAGGTAACATATATGACGTTCCGGCAATGAAAAAGGAACTTACGAAATTGAATAACAAAGACGAAGGCAAGATAAGAGGGAAACGAACCAGGTATAATGCAGACCATGGTGGATGGCAGGTTAACGGCGCTATACCACTACTCCAGACTACCTTGACGTAGATGTAATACAGGGTGAGTATAAAAGAATACTCCAAATTTGAAGGACTATAATATAAAAACCAAACAACTTACAACCTTGATTGACCAATCAAATGAACCGTGGAACTGTGAAGTTTGTTTACCATACAATCATAAATGTTCAATGTGACCACCATGAGCGGCTCGAACGACATCTACGCGATAATCAAACTCGTTCCACATTTCTGTCAGCAGGTCCGACGTTACGGTTTGGGTGGCGTGTAAAGCATGCTTGTAATGAATAAAGTCATGCTTCTCACGTTTATTCATAAAATAAATATAAATGTAGGAAAACTAGAACTCCCTAGAACACTAACATATGCTGCATTGGCTTCGTACTACAAAATGTTTCTCTCCATGTCTTTTAAGTACACAACCACGCGTAATAACAACACCAGCCATATTGATATAACGATGACATTCTATCCGGCCGACAACTTGTGAGTGGTTGGTATTATCCGACCCTATTCTTACCAACTCGTGACTTGAGATGACATCTATTTTAAGCCTAGAATACCGAACAGTCTTTTCAAGATGGTAGTTGCTCAGTAGCAAGATTTTGTTTCGCTCGGAAAAAGAAATTTAACATGAGTCCCAAGGTGTGACACGTATGTACTGGTAACTGTTTCACACCCTAGTGTAGCACTGCAATATCTGNACGCGTAATAACAACACCAGCCATATTGATATAACGATGACATTCTATCCGGCCGACAACTTGTGAGTGGTTGGTAGTATCCGACCCTATTCTTACCAACTCGTGACTTGAGATGACATCTATTTTAAGCCTAGAATACCGAACAGTCTTTTCAAGATGGTAGTTGCTCAGTAGCAAGATTTTGTTTCGCTCGGAAAAAGAAACTTAACATGAGTCCCAAGGTGTGACACGTATGTACTGGTAACTGTTTCACACCCTAGTGTAGCACTGCAATATCTGNCTTAACATGAGTCCCAAGGTGTGACACGTATGTACTGGTAACTGTTTCACACCCTAGTGTAGCACTGCAATATCTGTAACAACTGTTGCGTGTTCGATGGTCCTGCACGACCCATCCACCTGTGCGGGAACAACTCGCCCAGATAGGCTCTTGCCAAGCTGCTGTGACGTGGTGGCGCCCTCAACACGCATGAACCACGTGCGTGGTACCACATCCAAGGGTGATCCTCGTGTAGCACGTGTAACTGTCGTTGCCGGACGTTACAGCACTGTTGGCTGGTCAACTAGGTAACACGTAAGGCACGGCTAATATGTCACCATACATCACCGTCCAGATATTAATACTGAACTTGCCGTTGGCGTGACTGCACGCTGGTGTGTGGATTCTTGGCAGTCCAGTTGATGGGTGTTGTGGAAATTGAACGCACAGATCGTCTGAATGGCCGCCTCATCAGTGAACGAAACAGATGCTATTAAGTGTTCATCGCGACCAGACATGTATTCCAACTGCATAAAAAAACTCTACTCGAGGTGTGAAGTCAGCTTCAGCAAGGTTTTGTGCGCGCCGACAAATCAGACGCGTAAAATTTCCCAAACCCTCCTATGTCCCACGTCTTCTGCTCCAACTATCCACGGGCCGTTATCAGTTTGCTCACCAGTTTTAATGAGAGAATGGTCTTCCAAAGCCACAGTTCGAGTTTTGCGACGTTCCAATGGACTGGGCCATGAGGAATGAAGTCACTCGAATGTTAAATGGTTACCATTAGCCCATAGTTCTGCAGGAATATTCGGATGGGCAGGATTCTAATGATACAAGTGAAATATATACGTAAATGTGTATCCCCATATAGCTACGGAAGTACAACACGAATTTCTAAGGTTTCAAATGATCAGCAACCCGCGTAAGAACACATTTAATATTTCCCGATATACTCTGAAAACTGTCAATTATCAACCAGCATCACTATGTTTGCAGCTTCTTTGTTGTGAACTAGTTTGTACTTTATTCGCTACTTCAGTTGCCAGATTTTTCTTTACCGGCTTTGAATCTGCAGATGTGTAAACGTTTACCAGGTTGCAAATTTAACACGGACGTGTAAACCCATTCAATAAGTTATATCTCATTCCCTCTTGAACTGGCACAATTTCCTGGTCACTGGACGCAATGGGAAATTATGGAAATCATTTCTGTTTTCATATTTTTTTCAAAGCACTTTACTAAGTTTATATTTTTCAAAACACATAACAGTTATGTTTAAATTGAAATTATAAATTCCAGTAAGGGCTTAGATGTTTCAGAGGTTCGCAGACGTTCAGTTTTAGAGTAGCAAAGATCTTATTTCCGCTCTCACAAGGCGAAATAGCTACACAATCAGAAGGCATGCAATATGTAAAGGAACTTTCCACCATGTTCCCAATACACTGAAACCTAACATACAGTCAACATTTCCCGCAATATATCACTGTATATAGTAATCAGCATACGCACATGTTTTNCACTGAAACCTAACATACAGTCAACATTTCCCGCAATATATCACTGTATATAGTAATCAGCATACGCACATGTTTTGTAAGTGAGGTGTAGTCTACACGCAATATCTTCACACTTTTTAAATCAAACCTTTGAAATATCACGCCGCGTATGACGTGAACGGTCGTTTCCTAAATATGACATAAATCACAAGCGTTTTATACTTCCACTAACAGTATAATTAAACTGAACATTTACTCGTAACTTATGTGCGAATTATAATATTCCATTAATTTAATACGAACATAATTATAGAGAAAATCGGTGTGTTGGTAGTAACTAGTAAGAAATAGTTCTCATGAAAAATATCATTGAAATGAGTGCGCACTAATGCAGTGNCGGTGTGTTGGTAGTAACTAGTAAGAAATAGTTCTCATGAAAAATATCATTGAAATGAGTGCGCACTAATGCAGTGCGTTGTCCTTATGGTGTAATTTTCTAGAATTGGTTAAGTTTTGTTTGCATGCGACGGAGGAATAGCCTGAAAGCGGAACTTTATCAGGACTTCAGAAAAGTTGGAAATAACGTTGAATGGATTGTAGTTGTTATTCCAGGGATGATGCTCGTCGGCGGCATCGCAGGTAGCAGATCGCAGAAGACGGCGGCAGGAGCCGTCTATAATTCAAGGCGACTCCTGAACGCCGCCAGTCGGAGATCACTTTCGTGGTCTACCACTCGCTAACCTGAGCTCGAGTTGATCGCCTGTGAAACTCCCTCTCAAATATTTAAGCGCGGCTCGCCCTTTACGCTTCGCTTTAAGCCAGGTGGTGGGGCTGTCCTCTCTACAGGAAAACCGTCGACGAGCAGACTTGTAATTTTCGCGGGTTTACAGGAACACAGGCTTGGGGATCCAATGCGGTGCGCTGGTGTATTATCTATACTCGGTTACGCTTTGTTTGCATGAGGACGAGGGATATCACGGAAGGAGAACTTCAGTAGGGCTTCAGAAAAGTTTTAAGTAACTGTAAATTGACTATATTACATGCTTTCCCACGTAACCATTAAATGTACGTTCATTATGGTTGGTCATCTAAGAAAAGAACAATCACTTCAGACGAGGTCTTTGAGTGCACGCACGTTACGAACAATTTNATTATGGTTGGTCATCTAAGAAAAGAACAATCACTTCAGACGAGGTCTTTGAGTGCACGCACGTTACGAACAATTTGAGAGCACTCCAGAATACTTTAGAGCGGCTTTTTCTAAGCTCTGTATCTCAACATATACGCGACAGATACATTGCTACAAAATTTCCATAAATAAAATGATAGTGTCGCCGCTTAAAGTCCCATACGCACACGCACCACGACGAGAACACTGCACGCCAGTTCAGAGCCTCACGCCTAGTGACATTGGCTGCAATATGTGCGTGGTAAATTGGCCCTTACCACTCCCGAGTTTCTCTGCCTTAGATGTGNATTATGGTTGGTCATCTAAGAAAAGAACAATCACTTCAGACGAGGTCTTTGAGTGCACGCACGTTACGAACAATTTCAGAGCACTCCAGAATACTTTAAAGCGGCTTTTTCTAAGCGCTGTATCTCAACATATACGCGACAGATACATTGCTACAAAATTTCCATAAATTAAGTGATAGTTTCGCCACTTAAAGTCTCATACGCACACGCACCACGACGAGAACACTGCACGCCAGTTCAGAGCCTCACACCTAGTGACATTGGCTGCAATATGTGCGTGGTAAATTGGCCCTTACCACTCCCGAGTTTCTCTGCCTTAGATGTGGAAAACAACTCCAGTAGGCGAGCCCTTTGACTCAATAGGTCTTTATTCATACGGTACTCAGCTGTTAGTTCGTTGCGTGCTGCCTGAGTCAGTAGTGAGTTTCGGCCCTGACCAAACAACGTGGAATTCAGTGGTTTTCTGGCATGATTTTAAATGATTGAGCAGCGTTCTTAAGAGCATGCATCACATGCCTGTCAAATAAGTGATGCAGTCCGTCAGGACTCGGAGATTTGTGCAGGATTTATTGAACGTGGGTAATTTCCGATGGAACAGTACATCAGGTAAAGTTTTAATGAAGGGTCGTATTGTTTAAAATTCTTGGAAAAATGCTTATGCTGGTCCTTTCCAACTCGACAGCAATTCTATTTACTTTTGAAAGAAATCCGTTTTTTAATTTCTGGTCTTGTAATACATGTTTGACCTTATGTGTGCTAAAAACACTAGTGCTGATCTGGAGCTTCAGAAAAATGCTTATGTTTTTTTAAATTGTACAGGCAACAACTCATAATACAATTGCTGTGCGTCAACAGTGTCTGACAGAATTATCCACGAAAAGCTAAGTGGCTCTGTAAATACTGGTTCCTTGCCCCCGCCATACAGGCCGTGACTGTATATACTTACTGTCTCCGTTACAAAACTAGGCTACGAAAGTATTTCATGGTATAATTAGACGACTATAATAGGGTTTCACAGCGAGTTTGTAGAGGCCATTTTAGCCAAAGAAAATTGGAAAAATTAAGAAAAGAATTTTTTCTGAAAATCCTGACAGTTTTTCGTAAGTTTTTAGTTGTAGTTGTTACCAATACATACCTGAAGAAGTTCACATTTTTAGCCGGAAACAACACAGACGTCACAGTTCTGGATATTCTGCAGTCGTCATAATTTATGAACTGATATCGTGCCAAAGTGAGTAGTGATTTCCTTTCTCGCTCGATTGCCTACGATTTGGTCACACTATTGTAAATTGCGAAATTTTGTGTTTATACAGTATTATATAAGGAAAAATGTTTTTATTCACGTAATGAATGTATGATGTAGAGTTTGAAACAATATATGGTTATTTGCAGATGAATCATGTGAGTTTATTATCAGATAAGGAGAATTTTTTCTCACTCGGCCACGAAAATTGGCAAGTTGTTTTTCACAATGACGGCTCTCAGCAAATACAGTAAACCCGCAGTAAATAAACATAATATCGAAACTTACCACTGTATAGTACTTATAAACGAAATTATTTACTTGGCTAAAAATAAATGGGTCTATATTGATCCACGTATTTTTTTTCTTAAGAACAAGCGATCGACCCTGAAGCAATGCAGATAAGTTAAAATCGTTGATTAAGTTTGATACTTGGGAAAAAATTAAAGTAGGTGTTAAATGAAAGCACAGGTAATGGAGCGAACCTCACTATATTAAAAAATATTTTCCTTATCAGTGATTTATTTTATTCCAGGAATTTTGCTTGTAAAGTCAAAAGAGATAGAACTGCCATCATAGTGATATCCTTAACCACCTGGCTGTCGTCTCGATGACGTTCTTAAATTCTGAGACACCTAACCCAACCGGTTCGGTTACCACTTCATATGAACTTTGTGCCCTGGAATTCACTAAATCAGAAAAAAAAAATTACCAGAATGCTCTCTACTTTTTGAATATGCTTCAGCGCTTCCTACTTCTAATAGAAAATATATGCGCACAGATAAATCTTTACTGCACGATTGCAAAATATACCATCCGATACCAGGATGTAAATAAATTTTAATTAATAATTTACCGCAATTCAAAATTCAGGGTTTATAATTTCTAAACAGAGCGTTAATCTCTCTCGGGCGTAATTTCCGATAACAGCGTTGTATAATTAGAGCTGGTTATTTTATAATCTGATTATTTTGGATGGTTTACTTTTCTGTGTATTCAATCCCCGGAGTGTAATTTCCAGCTTGCGCTTCCCATCAACATACTAATTAGGAAAATAGCCTAAGGTTTCCCCTGACATAAAGTGTAATTCAGTTCGTAAAACAAAAAAAAAATCAGTTCTTTGAAGTTATAAAACGTAGAATTTTTTCCAACCATCCGTAAACCCTGAGTTAGAATTCCAGATTTTGGAGTGAGTAACAACACTTAACTTCATAATACGTGTGCAATGATACGCGCTTCTAGCAAAAATAACGTTTCTTTCATTGCACTATTTTTCCTTTTTACACCTATGATATCTGTTTAATATTCAGCGATTTGTAGTCTCTTTTTTTTCCCCCATTTCTTTTTTGTTTTCAGAAGCAAAATAAGGAAATTAGCGGCTTTTTTATAATATAACTACACGAAATTTTTTTTGTGAAGCTCAGCTGTTTTAAAGAAAGTGCGTCCCTGGGTACATAAAAATAACCGTATTGAAAAAAAAACCATGTAACAAAATTTGTTTGAACGAACTTTATTGAAGAATATTTGAAGTACCATCCAAGTATTGAACAAAAATCATTATATCTTTCACAAAATGCCATTGACGCACAAGAAACCATAATGAACAGGAACATTTCTTAATTATTTCTGACTCACATTAATTTCAGATTTCTATCATTTGGTACAAAAAAAAGTGTACTGTACTTCGGCTGACAGGCACTTGTTTTGTTATCACAAGCAATTAGTTGCAGGATTTGTGTTTCGTTATAGTAATACGAGCCGTTCGTAATTTAGAACACTATCGCGGTGTACAAATCGGTAACATAATGGGATGATCATTGTCCTCTCGAGCCTCACAGAATACAGTATCATTTTGTGCATTACGTGCACAATTTTGCGTCCAATGGGTCTGAACACGTTAACTGACCCGTGGGTGTGTCTACACTGTACACTTCAAACGCTTTTATTTTTTTATATTTATTTTACCCTCGACCTTTCTGCGGGTGACTTGCTCCACCTGTCATCACATATGTATTTTATTATTAATTCACCGACCTCCAGGTAGTTACATATAGCCTTATTCTTGGTCCGATTGGGAAAAATATCCCAAGATAAGATTGTTTAATTAATCGATCCGTTGCTTTTTGTATTATTTCCCTATGCGATCAGGCAGTTTTCATTGGGTGGAATCCTCTGTGTGAGTACGTATCTGTTGACAAGAGCACCGTTTTTTTTTTTTTGGTCTTTGCATAACACGGCAAAATGCTACAATGGCGTTGTGTCCTCTTAATAAGTAATCAGTCATCCACCTTTCGGAACTCGACCGCAGAAACTTGTGAGTATTGGAAGGTGAATACTATATTTAACTATGATTACTTTACTTCGTAGAGTTGGAGAAAGTAACTCTGACACCGTATCTAAACTCGCCCGATTTCGCCATATTCTCCAGTTTCATGATGTACTGTGTAACCGCTTCACCTGGCTCTTCGTCACATTTTTATAATTTGAAACGTTCTGCGATCACAAGTTTGGCAGGAAAAAAACGTTTGGCTAGAATTTGCTCAAATTCATTGAATTTTTTGTTCGTCATAGTATCCGGCATAAGTTAGTTTTTTAGGATACCGTAGGTCCCAAGATCGTAATAAATAAGACCAATTGTTATGGTTTACAACNTCAAACGTTCTGCGATCACAAGTTTGGCAGGAAAAAAACGTTTGGCTAGAATTTGCTCAAATTCATTGAATTTTTTGTTCGTCATAGTATTCGGCATAAGTTAGTTTTTTAGGATACCGTAGGTCCCAAGATCGTAATAAATAAGACCAATTGTTATGGTTTACAANTCGGCATAAGTTAGTTTTTTAGGATACCGTAGGTCCCAAGATCGTAATAAATAAGACCAATTGTTATGGTTTACAACGAAAAATATTTGACAGCCTTTCATGACATGAATTTAAATTAGATTTGTCTTCTCCATATTCGCCCGTTTAGACCCATAGTTTTGGTTGCAATTTATTTGCAATAGATACCAACACAATACCATATTTCACCCATTCTCGTACTAGTCGCCTGTTATTATGATTTACCATGACAGCTTTATTTGGCGTACTTGTACATACAAACTGTGACACCAACCCACCATCTCGGCTCCTTCTAATTTTATACTATTCAAGTTGTGAATCTCAATGCTTATAGTATGACTAGCTGACCCGGCAAACGTTGTTTTGCCATAAAAAGTATTTCTAGTGATTATAGTATTAGAAAAAAATAACTATAACTTATTGTAAGTATGTGAGTATCGACCTAGGGTAAAATTTATTAAATTACTAATATCGCTATAAAAAAATTAGGGTTGGTGGTAGAAGGGTGAAAATTTAGGAGGGTATGTATTTGTTGATGTCACATCATAAAAAAATAAAAAATAAAAATTTTGTTCAAACAATAAAAAAAAAATTGTTTGGGGGTGGCCACCCTTATTACTTAGGGGTGTAAAAAATAGATATAAATCTATTCTCAGACCTACCGAGTATACATAAAAAATTTCATAAAAATCGGTCCAGCCGTTTCGGAGGAGTTCAGTGACTAACACTGTGACGGGAGAATTTTATATATTAGATANTTAGATAACTAAATAGGTTCGCCCTAAGTAACCCTAATTTTGCATGCACCGAATTTTCTTATTTTAGTGCGTTAACAAGTGGGAGAGTTTCAATATTTGTAAATTAAAGGTTTTTATAAATATTTTCCAATTTCCATTGTGTTGGAACCTGCGTAAAAAGTATACTTCGTTCTTTCACTAGAGTGAGAAATTACGTTAACATGCCTAGTATTGTTTAATATTCGTTCGTCAAACTGAACTTAGCAGAACGTTTATTAATACTATTTATTAAATATGACAATATGATATAAAAATTCCTTTCAATGCCAGCTATAATTATTCTGCACATATAACGTTAACTTTTTCACTGAAATAAGCGTGTTAACGTAAGCCCAACGCCAAACGATGTTGCATTTTTACTGTGCAAACAGCATTACAGAGCATGAATAATGGCTAAATGTAAAGCGAAAACCTAATGTTTTGACACCGGTGAGTATTAATCACAGGTTGAGCTAAACTTGAACGTCCGCTCGCAAATATAAAGAGGTTCTCAATTTACCGCCAGGGCCGCGGCAGTGTAGCGGCTAGATCACTCGCCTCCCACTAAGGCGAACAGGGTTCGTTTCCCGGTGGGATCGCTTCCGGATTTTGCATATGGGGAAATCTTGCCGGACGATATCGTTGGTCGTCGACGGGTTTTATCAGGGATCTCCAGTTTCCCTAGCCCTTGCATTTCGGCGCTGCTCCATACTCATCTCGCTTCACCTCGATCGGCTTTCAAGACGTCGTTGTTAAGAGCCACTCGTATATCTCCACTTCTACTTAATTTACC
Organism: Clitarchus hookeri; assembly: GCA_002778355.1. Lineage (NCBI taxonomy): Eukaryota > Metazoa > Arthropoda > Insecta > Phasmatodea > Phasmatidae > Clitarchus > Clitarchus hookeri. The sequence goes on along the minus strand of NQII01002200.1, from coordinate 68,959 downwards.
GTCAGCTTAAAAGGCGCCTCTTTGGATCACCAGAGCACATTGCGGCGGAAATTTTCCGTGACAAACTCTTCCATAAAGAATCCTTTTTTGTTCCTAATTTGAGTATAATAAGCCTTACACGTTCGTCTCTACTGCATGGTAGCTAATCTTGGCCATAAATATTAAGGGGTTTACACAATTAATAAACCTAAACAATTAGCAGTTGTAATTTTTCCACCCAGTCCAAAACATTTGGGTAGCTGTTGCTTACTCCAGTGGAAAATTTTTGCAAGCTTTAAGTTAAGTTAATTAAAAAAAACCACTCAAATAAGCATATTTTAAAACTTTGGCAGTAAATTATGGAATATAATGTTAATTCATAATTAACTGCTTCAAAAAAAACCCCCGTTGAAAACAAATACAGGAATTAACAAACAACCTTTTACATTTAGATTGAAAATAGAACACACTAAGAAGCGTTATTTACTTCCTGAAAATGGCAATACGATCTTAAAGGTGGAGATGAGTGACAGCTTTATTTAGATTAACATGGAACTAAATTTATTTAGACTTTTGAAAGTACGTGCAGTATACCAGTAAATGAGCATAGTTTAACTTACGGGGACTGGTCACCAAAAACTATTTTATGCTTGTACGATACACCGTTCAACTAGTAATCATTATGTATAAGTCCTTTTTCCTTTCATTAAAAATCTAGATATCGTGTAGTTTTTGCATCGTAGCATATCGAAATCATAATTTTTTCTTAGTATGTACAAAAAAAATGGTAATCATTTACAAAAAAAAATTTACAATGGTGGCAGAAAGGTCATGTATTAATTCATTTAAAGATGCTTAAAAAGAGTTATATTATAAAAATCATACACTGCTACGAATAATAAATTTATAAAAATATGATTTTATTTAGGAAAATAAAAATTACGGAAACATTTCATTGCGTGTTAATAAATGTTTCTTGAGGTAACTCATGTTGTCTTATTTCAAAGTGAAAAATCTCATTTTGGTAAGTCAGTTAGATTTTATTACTTGTACGTCCCGAGAATACTAAAATTATATTTTTGGCAGGCCATTGCGTAAAACAAACATGTCGTCTAAAATTATTTTGTGCAAGTAATTAGTACTTGTAAGTAATGACTACAAGTTGAACAGGATTTCGGGCACACACAAAATAACGAAATTCTCGGTGGCCAGATTCCATAAGGGCCCTGCCTACTTGGAGCAGGTTTTCTCTTTTGAGGCGGAGAAGTTTGGGAGCGGTAGGTGCGACCCGATGCGAACACAGCGCAGGAGTTGAACTGACCTGCCGTGTTATCGTGGTGCGGCATGTAACTACGATACGTTCAGCTGTCACCGTTTGATTTCATTTGTGGAAAGACTGTGGCAAGGTTCGAAGTATATTTGTATGAATGTGACTCGTATATTTTCAGATACAGCGCTTTGAAAAAGCTTCTCTTAGACCTGTTGGGGTGCTCTGAAATTGTACGTACGTGACGTCTTGAAAGTAGCGTTGCCAACTTTTCCGGATACTTCCGACAACTCGTCACCAGTAAAAAATATTTTCAATGCTATTTGTAATGTGAAATAATCAACGGTATACACACCAGTCAACATGTTCTCTGAACACACACACTCAAATATTAATTAAAAATATAAGATTCATACACATCGTGCTTTGTGCCTTCAAATAGTTTTTTTCGTCATTTAGCAGTCTTAAATAATGTTTTGCCGTTAGTTTAGAGCACTAGTGTAAACAATGAATAACGCCGTGTTCATTTATATTCAATTTATTTCTGGAGGAATATGAGATACGAGACATAAGACGTCCCGTCCTAAGTCCATACGGGATAATTCATTCAGCCTCAGGCAACGGGAAAACTCGGACAAAACGGGACAGTTGGCAACCCTGCTTGAAAGTACTCAAAAGGCCTCGTCTGAAGTGTGGGTTCTTTTCGTACATCAGCAAATTGGACGTACGTTTAACAGTTTAGTGGGTAAACGTGAATTAAAAACACTATACAAAGCAGTTCAAACAACAGGTAGGTGGGCCCCTTAAGGGGGTATTATCCTTGCCATCTTGGATTTACGTATTTTCCTCTATGGCTTAATTTTTGGAGTGAACGTTTTAATGCAAAGCTTGTCAATGCATAGGAAAAATCTTAACAGTTTTTTTCGAAAATTAACTAATTTTTTTACATGATTAGTTTCACATTTGTAATCACAATAAAATGTTATCTAATTATTTAATACGGTCAATCCCGCACCGAAAAATACAGGTATAATTAAAATCGTAAAAAATTCGAAAATTCGTTAAGTAGTCCTCTTTGATATCTAGCTTTGATTTTTTTGTGTCTGGTCATAAATTTTCATTACGATGATTTGTAAGAAAAATCTAAGTTTAAATGGATCTCCTTTAAGCGTAATATTGATACTGTGTCAATTGAATTACAACGGTGGCGCCGCCGAACGCATCGTTATTGGATTCGCTCCTCTGTAAGGCGGCCTGCTCCTTGGCCGTTTCGGCTCCCCTCCTGTTTCCCCCCTCATTGCGATCCCTTGATTACCTACCCCTCCTTGTACGTGAGCTTTTTTAAATTCAGAGGCTAGTGTATGTACGTTGTTGCACGCCTTATGCAGATTTCTTTCTACGCCTCATTTTACGCCTGTGAAGAAGATCGTCAGGTTGACGTCTGCTAGAGCTAATTTAAATTGTAATATGAGCTAAAATTGTCCGTTTACCGTCCTTAGACGAGGGTTTCGAGATGCCGTTCAAATAATGTAGTTGCGTGAGTGGCTGATTATGATAGACCTTGTAAAACGGTGATTCGTGGTCGCAGCTTTTAATTTGTGGGTCATTTTAGTGTCTTTTTTATAATTGCGTTCTGAATTATTGTATTTATCTTGGGCCTTGCAATGAGTTATATTTTCTCTAAATTCTGGTTTTGGACCCCTGCCTAAATTGTAATTTCGGCCTAACTAATTTCTTGCTTCTGTGTAGTGTTCCAGTTGCTTTAACGTGTTGTGTGGAGTATTTTGTCTGCTGCCCAATGATTTATTTAAAGTTTAACTGTTGCAACTGTGATGCCACGACTTACGCGTTTTCCGCAGTCTGTTGAAGTATTCTAATTATCTTTGTCGATTATTTTATTACATGGAGCTATGGTTAGGGTCTACGGATTGCCTCTATCGATTCACTTTTTTACAGTAATGTCTTATTTTAGATTTTCACTTGTATTTTCACGTAAAGGAGGCTTTACTGTGCCTGAAACGCTTCCCTCCTTTAGTTAAATTGCTCCACTGAATACCTTGAATTGATCTAGTCAAGAACGAAACTATTTGTAATTAGAAAAGTTTTAATATTTCTCTGCTCGTCTATTCAATTCAATATTTATTGTATATTTTGCAGTAACGTTATACCTTTGAATAAGCAATAGCGCAGCAATTTATTCTTTGGTATGGGTGTTCGAAGTATTTCCAGTAAGCAGAGCTACTTTTTTATATTTTTTAAACGTCTTACACTAATTGGCTGGTTTGCAAGTTAAATATTTATTGTACTTTTGAGTTAGGCAATACTTTTGTGAGACCAATTTAATTTATTTGTATGAGTATTTTATTTGTATTTTGCCATTGTGAGCCTTTGGCGTTTAGAATTTTAAATGTCATATTATTATTTTTTTATTTACAATGCAGATGTTTAATCCTAAGGTGCTGCTATCTTGTGAAATATTCTGAAATTACAGAGCTAAAAAGTACATCGTCGTTGTATTATTTGTGCTGCAGCACAAAATGTTGTGAGCCTACAAGATGTTTTTAAACTACATGTCGAAATTAAAACCACGGTATCAATGGGCTTTAGTATTTCTTTCATATTGGCAAAAGTTCGGAAATTTATCGACTTTAGTATTTTTAAAGATAAATTAAAGTAAGCAAAACAGCGCCCAGGCGTCCGCAATTTCACGTACCTGCGTGCACAACAAGTTGCATATAACGAAGGCGAACGGAACTGACGCTACATGCGGAGAGCGCCTGCACATAAGACACCATAAACTCGAGGTACGTGGGCGCCGTTAGTGGTTGCTTGTTAGCACAGATCAACCATTGGGTAGTAAAGGCTGCCAGGAGTCACTGTAGTTTATTTCCAACAACACCACACACAAACTACAGTATTGACAGTGTAGGGCCTGTGCTTAATATCATTGCGGCCTTTGTCGCTACTTGACGCGCCAGTTGGCCTTCGTGATGTGTAACTGGTGCACGCAGGGCCGCAGTAGAGCTGATCTGCAGGCGGACGGCAGACCACACTCCCCAATCCCCATGGGCGACGGCAAACAAGCTTATCGAAGTGCATAAGCGAACAAAGTGACGTGAAGCGTGGCTCACCTTTGCAGGAGCTGTTCGAAGTGACGTCATCCGACTGGAAAGCAGGCGTTAGTGCGGCCAACCATGTTGTTACAAACGAATATTTTGTTGGCTTTTCTCTCGGTGGATGGCGGTGTGATGGCAGTTCATTAGAATGTTGGTTCCTCGTTGCGAAATCTTCCGTTTTCATCCTTCTACTCTGGCGTTGTTAGTATTAGTCACGCACGGAGTAAAGGACACATTAAATTTAACAGCCGATATTGTCAGTTGTTAGGAAAAGCAAACTGTTTGTCGTAATTACTTTTACTTTACAAACCCATTTTGGTTATAACCAGAACATGTAAGATGTAGGTAAGAGAGATGGTGAGGTGCATCAATATTTACAACTCCCAAACTAAACGTTCAGACACTTTGGCCGTATGGCGTAACGTCTTCCATAAATCAGTAATTGAATATAATATCTTCTATTTTTGTAAATAATCTCCGCCTCTTTGCAATTTTTGTCAAAGTGAGGTCCCAATCTAATAGTAAATATATTTCGGTCTTTGTAAAATACTTGGCCGATATTCTTGTCATATTTTGGTGTTTACGTATTGGGAAATAAAGCTTTTCTCGACGATCAAATAATCTAACCTGTCCTCTCCAATTACATAAATATCACTGGGTCTGACTAAATATTTGTGACGGGAGTTTCGTTTACCAGTAACATAGAATACGTTCTGCATCTTATCACAACACCATTTTAATGCTAACCCATAACGGCTAAGACCAGAAACTAATTGCACTATTAAAATCACGCCACTTCAATGATGATCGTTCCTATTTACCCAAAAATTGTCAAGAAAAAATATACTGTGTATGCCAGGTCACATCCCCCATTCAAATTTGGTTACTGAGAAAGTTAATTATTGCAGGCGTTTTGCAAGCCAGTCATGCCCAAGCTACGTGTAGTTCAGACGGAATGATCAATCAAATGCAAGCACTCAGTAAGGGCAATTTTCGTTAGGTATGTCAGAGGAAGCCAATGACTTGTTCCTGTCGGAAACCCTTACCGAATAACTTTGTTTCTGTAGCAGCAAATCATGGACTTTTTTTTTCACATTACTGAAATATGATTTGCTTTATTTACAGTTCATATAGTAGTGCTACTTGATTAATCAGTAATTAATTTCACGTGTCAAACAATTAGTGTGTCAATCGTACACACAAAAAAAAACCGTACGAATAATATAAATCTGTTATGTCCCCAAATGAAACAGACAATTGTTCAGGTTTATAGATTTTTACATGTATCTACAAGTGTAACACGTATAATTCAATGACGTAGATGTAAAACATCTCAATAAATTGCGCATAAACAGCAATATTTCTTAATTCCAACAAAATTGCCGTTTGTTGGCATTTATTTGCTTCTTTTTAACAAACTAACTCGTTGCACTTTCATCAATATAAATCTCATTATAAAGTTATATAATATCTGGAATATAAATCATTAATATTGTTGTTAACTTAAAAACAATGCAGAATTCTTTCGCATAATATTAAACTAAATGCACATCAGGAAGTTAAATTTTTCTAGTTGTGTTCAGAATAGCTATAAATGTACTTCTGTTTTCTTTCCGCTTAACAATGTAGGCCTACTTAAAATTCACAGACTGGCAACATATATCGTGTGACAACGTGCACATATGGCAACAGATTTCGTGTGACAACGTGCACAAATAGTGGCGGATGTATTTTTTTTTTTTTAATATTTGAATTCACTTCTTTTCAAATAAAGTTGTATAGTATTAAACGAAGAGTTGGCGCTTCTCCAACAAAACACAAAATAACATTGACCTTTCAGAGATAATTTCCAGCAGCCTTTCAAAATGCCGTCTGTATATTTTTTACTCGGGGGTCTCAATCGGTAACCCTCCCACTCCTAATTTAATACAGTGCTATTGATACTGGTTCTGAATACAGAAGCGTCCCTGCCACAAGTCCCCAAGCTCTGATGGTAGTCCCAGAGAAAAACGTGTATTATAGCCCTGGTAGTAGGACGCAATACTATTCGCCAAACTTTGCCGAGACACGAACCTGCTTTATGACTCCCGAATCAAAACTGAACTGTACACACCACGCCGTTATCAATCAGACACGAGGCTCGTCAGTAGTAGGAAAATAAGAGTTCCCAGCCACCTGGCTGCTGACTGGGGAGCCGAGGAGCCACGGCGTCCATCTTGAATAAAGTAACGTGGAAACATCCTGCTCTGTCATTCTTCGTAAATGGCGGCCATCTTGAAATTCCTTTTTTTACTATGGAATTTCCCTTGTCCCCTCCTGCTCTATCATTCCACCTCGGAACTTAATGCTCTTCCATTCCGATTAGTTTTCTTCCCCTCTGTCATTCCGATGTAATTTTTCTCATGCTCTGTAATTTATTCCTGCCTCTCGTTCATTATATCACTGGGGAGGATGGGGNAACGTGGAAACATCCTGCTCTGTCATTCTTCGTAAATGGCGGCCATCTTGAAATTCCTTTTTTTACTATGGAATTTCCCTTGTCCCCTCCTGCTCTATCATTCCACCTCGGAACTTAATGCTCTTCCATTCCGATTAGTTTTCTTCCCCTCTGCCATTCCGATGTAATTTTTCTCATGCTCTGTAATTTATTCCTGCCTCTCGTTCATTATATCACTGGGGAGGATGGGGGGTTTCTCATATTCCTCCCAGTCTCTTTTATTTTCTCTCTTGTCATCCTTTCCTCTCCCTCTTAATTTTCGCGTCCGCCATCTTGGATGCCGCCAACATCGTCTACTGTAGGCGACCATATTTAATTCCCGCATCCATCACCAGATTATTCTAAGTCCTATGTTTATACGTCCTCCATCTTTAAATTCCACGCCTGCCACCGTAGGACGCTGTAGGTGGCCATCTTAGAATTTCGCACCGGCCCCTAGAGTATTTGAAGTGATACCGTTAGTGGCTAGGAGCGCTGGTATATACGCGGCCATTTTGTGCATGTGAGTTGGTTCACTCGTCACCAGCAGGGGCATGCTAGCATCGGGGAGGTGAGTTCAAACGGTGGCAGCCATGAGCGTTGGGAATTTTTTTTTACTTGGCAGCTGTTTCGGAATTAAAAAAATGCAGGAGGAGTGCGGTTTCGATTGGACCACCCTTGGGTCACCAGTCCGGCATATATACCACACGAGCACAATTGCATGGGAAGTGTTAGTAGATGTTATATCGTATATACTTGCATTGGCCTGCATACATGCCAGACAATAAACTTGTAATCGCGAAAAAAATTTGACATTACATGGTTATGAGAAGAAATATGGTAATTACTCGCATAGACCTACTAACTCTCCAGACAATAAGATCATCGCATAAAATACTGCAGGTACCGTGTGTCCGCGTGCATGTACATGCACTTATTATATGTGTGAAATATGTATTTAAAAAATGAACTGCGTGAAAAAGAATGTCGTCCTTTTAACATTCAAAAAATTATATATACACATACATAAAAAATAGGGCTGGTTGCGCCTCTACATTAAACGTATATGCATGAATGGAGAGCCAATTACACAGCACCGCAGTCACTAAACTAGCTTTAAATTCATATAAAAAGTATGAGTGGTGATTATTTGTATTAAATATACGAATATCACGAATGTAGATAATATTTTTATAGCATATTTTTATACTGACTAATAAAATCAATGTTTTGTATATTTAGCAATTTTTCTCCAATTGAAAAATGAACCTTTTGAGTGATGACTAGTAACATTACCGTAGGAGACTTGCACATTATTTTGATTTTTTTGAAGGAATCGGTCAGGGTAGGGTACCATTTGGAGTTGGTAGGATCTGGCTGTAGTCACTCTGTCTTGTATTTCTGCTCGTCATTATTCTTGCGCAGAATACTGACGCACCGAGGCAAGAGGAATGCGGATTTCAAGCTTTTCAGTTGAATAACATATTTTAAGCAGTTAACAGAGAGCATTTTATTAATGAATTTGATTTTCAAGTATTCAACTAAACATATTAATACTTTAAAACATTGACAGTTATAATTGTAATATATTTACCACCAGTGGTATCGTTCGGCACGATTCCCACATGCAAAAATTCGGGAGCCAATCGTCCGGGGATTGAAAAAGGTGAGAGGCGAGCAGGCTAACCGCTTAGTTTTTTTAAGTTGACTTTATTGACATTTTGACCGGTACATGTGCCGTTGGACAGAGCGTGCGTGTCGTTTGACAGTGTGTATAGTTGACGTTTGACGAGCTCAAGTTAGACTGACCTGATGACAAATTCACATTACACATGTGGCGACATGCGAAGTGAAAATCTGCCGCGGAGGAACCGGGGTGCGAACTCTCGACCCTCCGAGTAAGAGTCGGCCACTCCTACTATGGGCTACGAGGGCAGAACTACCGTTCAGACACCGCAGCCAGGCACAAAGTTAGAGAACAAAGGTATCCTCTTGCCCTAGCCGTAACAAGTAGTTTTTGTACTATCCTTTACTGTAATCGCGACGAATAGGTTTTTTTTCGCTTCTCTACGCTCCACTGCTACGGTTCACGGGTACAGCAGCGGGATGCTGGATCCAGGCAGTCGATGAGGGAGGCAGGGGGGGNGGTACCGATGCGCCGTTGGCTATTGTCCCCGGCGGAATCCCGGTGGAAGCGCGGATGTGCCACCTTTGTGGCGCAGCTTGTTTGCGGGCGCGCTTACCGCCGCAATTTCCTGTCTCGGCCAAACAACCCTCCTCTCCAGTCCCCCCGGTCCTACATATCAAGCAACAGGCCACGCACACACGCACTCACTGCCCCCTGGTCAGCTCCAATCAGTTCCACGGCTAGCCACAAGAGATGCGCGTCGCACCGCGCCAGCGAGGTGACTCGCTACGACAAGGCCGCTCTACTGCCATGATATTACACCCCGCTGTTGTTAACGAGCTCACTCAATTGATAAAATATGATTTGCCATTTATTTAAACACTTACCATGACTTTGACCTATTTCGCTTAACTGGCTGCCAATTTAACTGACGGTCTGCATGCTAGTATGTGCTGAAGCCTAACTTCAGATACGGGCGGTGATTTTCTTTAAAGATTGATTCCAAATGTGATTACTTGTTCGTGAACATCCTGTATTGATTTTTGTCTATGCGATCTTCTAGTTAAATTACAATTACTAAACATTTATTTCCATATTTATAAACGTTCATAAAAATACGATAATATTCCTTGTAAAATTTAATATTATGACGTGAAAAGAATTAGTATTTAATATTTATAATGCTTAATTTGTAACACAGACTGAAATTTATTTGAACTCACCAGGAATCACGTAACACGTAAATGTATCAGTGAATTACGTGGTATTAAATGATTATCATGTAATTTTTGGAGGAGGGGGGAATATTTGTTCTCCCGACACAAAACTTCATAAAAAATTATATTCTGCAATTATGAAACTGCATTTTTGCAAATGTGCGATTTGCCTATAGAATTTTGAATTCATTATGTGCAGTTATTTTTAAAATCACTAACAAAATTTCTTAGAAATAGGTGACATTATTTACATGCCTACGTTAATATCATTAATTTTTATTTCTATCAGTACAAATTAATACTTCATAAGAAACGTTGTCCATACCATTGAGATTTGGGATTTATATAAAAGGGGGTGCTGGTTTTTATCAAGTTACTTGCATGCTATCACTTATTTTTTTTTCGTTAATACACATCTAAATATTTTTTTTCCGCGTCTGTCTTATTTATTTATCAGAGTTGTTTACGAGAACACAACTTTTTATTTAGACTTCTTAATAAGAAATTCGTAATACACGTCTATAATTTGTAACGGTTTTTGTAATCTATGTACTGTATTTTTCTCAAGAAAATGTAATCTAACAAATTTTTTTTGGATAAACATGACTTTTCTTGTAAAATTACAAAAAACTGTATGCTGTATTCTTTCCTCATTACAAAATTTTGCATTGGCACCCTTCTACGCGGTGTTTTCATAGAGTTTAGTTTTGAAGACAAAGTATATCGTATTACCTGGTGAAAAAATTCATTTCGGAAAAATAAATAATTATGCTTAACGACTTCAGTTTTATGAGAATCTCGCCTGGCATCCTTACCCAGTGCCCCGCCATCTCTGAATATATTAGTCAATTCACTTCAGGACAAGGTATAAGTCAAACGTGTGTAAACTGAAGTAATCTTTACACTTGGATCACAATCTATTAGAAACGCTGAGACGACTCTGAGCCAATAGCAGACTAGCAGGGAAACAATTGGCAAATCCCAAGTTTTCTTGTCCCTAATTATGTGTTAAATGTTGGTTCTCATTGATTAAAAAACCAATTATGATATTTGGCCGTATTCATTACGAATTTGCCTCAAAATATGCAGACTTGTTTTGACGGGAAATTTTGCACGGTAAAACGATACACTGTTATCGAGAACGGACCAAGGAAACGAATGAAATGTCGTTTCTTATTTTGGGGAGTTTTCCATGTAATATATCACGTCAGGAATTACGCTAATATTTTTGCAGTTGTCATGTGAAATTTAACGTCGAGAAAAACTTACTACTAAATCAATCCAGAAAAAAACTTATGTATCTCACGCCATAAAGCCACAAACGAATTTTCATGCGAAATCGTAACTTGCAATAAAGAAAAGTTACTTATTAAGTGTGGAGTGGGTATGGATAGTTGACATGTTCTTCATAATGCACGTACGTAATATTAAAATGTTAATAAGAAGACATTCGCATACCAGCAATTAATCCGGAACTTAATTTACATGGAGCTTAATCAGAAGTTTTAGCCTACTTGCCCTGCAAGCGCTATAATTTAAGCATGAGACGTAGAAGACGCAGTTTGATCGTCGCCGTATCTGCGAGGAGGCCCTGCTGGAACTTTGTTTCTGGTGAGTTGGCAGCCCTGTGTGTGCCTCGAACATAGCTGCCAACGTCAAGATGAGACTTGGAATTTAGGGACAGTGAATTATTGTGTAACAGTTCACCCGTGTATCGAGATGAACAATGAGCGGTAATGGATCCGCGGGGCCCAGGGGCGGGCAGGCGAGTGAAAAGGGTAGGACTAAGGAATTTTAAGCAGGAATGAGAGGGAGGAATGGAGTGTTAGGTAGCGAGAGAGAGAGAGGGAGAGAGAGAGAGACGCGGGACGCAGCCGTAAATTAGGGAACTCAGGTGAAAGTTTGGAGAAATTGCCAGAGTGCGAACCGGCTGATTAATTATGTATTCTGCGAGGAGGGCATTCCAACACAGCGGGAGCATTAAAAAACACGTGGCTTTTTTTTATTATTATTTCCGCAGAAACAACCTGGCAAGGACGTAAAAAATTTTTTTCTCGTTCTTACAACTTTCCGTGAAAGAGTACCCGTTCAAGAAAAAAGTTTATCAAATCCGAAGTTATTTATTTCAAATTGCACCTTTTTCTTGGCTGCATATTTCCAAACCCTACTCACTGAAAACTTTTTGNTCCAAATTGCACCTTTTTCTTGGCTGCATATTTCCAAACCCTACTCACTGAAAACTGTTTGCTTACAAACTTCAAAGGCATTTAATCGTTTGAAAACATTCGATTGTGTTTTCTTTCAATACATTTGCGATTNTTTTGCTTACAAACTTCAAAGGCATTTAATCGTTTGAAAACATTCGATTGTGTTTTCTTTCAATACATTTGCGATTATTTCAGCGCGCTACTTTAAAACTACTGCTAACTCCGGACATAAACACTTCTACTTTCATGAAGTTGAATAGTAAGTGGGTGGTTTGTAAAATCGGGCAGCAAACAACTGCATTAGGCTGACATGATATACGTAAAAATTCCATAAATAAAGCGTACTTTCTTCTTTAACGTTCGAAAGGAGAACTTTAAAACTTGGAATGGTGGCGTACGAATTTTTTTGTTCTGTCCTGGTTGGAAGAAAATAATTTACGGTTGGCACCGAAAATTTAAATGGCAAGACTTAGTGATATTCATTTTCAAAATGGCGGTCATACAACTTTTTTTAGCTTTGTAAGCTCTATGGCCGAAACCATGNACTTAGTGATATTCATTTTCAAAATGGCGGTCATACAACTTTTTTTAGCTTTGTAAGCTCTATGGCCGAAACCATGTTATATATTCCAAATTAACTTTTTATGCTGGCAGTTTATATTATACCTATTAAATGTGTCTACACGGAACCTCTTTTGACCACAATTTTGTAAGACAGTGCCACACGTATTAATAATGTATATAAGACATATCTCGAGAAACAATTGACCAATTCCTACAAAATTCGGCAAACAAGTAGCACTGTGGCACGCCATGTAAAATAATGTTTTTAATTGGTCATATACTTATTTTAAAAATGGTGACAATATCAAAATATTAGCTCAATATGTCATATCTACGAAACTACGAAACTAATTTCAACTTAACATTGTAAGGGGGCAGTATGTATTATAAATATTAAATTTGTTTATTCAGAGCCTTATTTCTCTGCCATTTTGTAAGATAACCCCACAGGAAAAGTGAGGCTTAATGTAATTTCTCAGGAAACAATCAACCAATTTCTTACATATTTGGCGAAAATTTTTACTGCGGTAGGCCATATTTATTTAAAGTTTTAAGTGTGTAAGACCTTTATTTTCAGAATGGCTGCTCTAAAATCATTTTGTTCTAAATGTTGTATATCAGCGAATATATTTAACAGATTTTAACTCAACTTTTTTAATGGCAGTGCCTATGACAATCATAGAATATGCTAATGCATATCCTTTTGTCCTTCTTTTATGCAGATAATCAAAAAATTGATTTTTATGTCATATGTTGAGGACCAATTAACCAATTACCACGAAATTTTGCACGCATGAAGTGCTATATTGGTGTAAGTAAACTATTATGTTAATGTGTTGCAGGCCTTTTTTAATGGCATTAATGTAAGTAATTTAGATTATTAAGTTACGTCTATTGGGCAATGAAACCAAATTCAACCAAATTTTGTATGCCTACATTATATATTAGAATATTCAATTATGCATACAGAGATGCCCCATTGCCAGACTGTTTGCAAAATTGTGCCAGGTGAGAGAATTAAAAATTTTACCATATTTCCAGAACAATTATAATAATTTCTGACAAATATTTACACCATTAGTGATACGGACGGCCATGTAAACTTACATGTTTGAAGTGGATTTAGACATTTATTTAAAAAATGGCGCAAAATTAAGATTTTGATAAGTATGTCATAACTATTAAACAATTTAACCTAATTTGGGAAAAAAATTGTTTACTGACAGTACCTATTTAAAGCATCGAGTGCAGAACCATTTTTGAAAGAAGTTTTGCAAGATTGCGCCAAATAAGATAATATCGTTTTATGCCATATCTCGGAAACCAATCAACCTGTTTCTATAAAATTCTTCACACAAGTAGCGCAACGATCAGGTATGTATACTAGCGTAATTTAAGAACTCCAGGACTTATTTAAAAATGACAGCCCTTTGAATATTGCATGTTAGTAAACCTTACCAATCNCGTAATTTAAGAACTCCAGGACTTATTTAAAAATGACAGCCCTTTGAATATTGCATGTTAGTAAACCTTACCAATCGTAACTTTAGGCTTATTTTATCCGAAGTTGATGCTCGGAATCCTACCATCATACTGCAGTTGATCGCATACTAGCTGATGGTTTGAGGTCTTCTGGGTTCGAGTCCCGGGTATGGTAGGTGTGTATTTGTAATTGTCTTACTACTGTTGCGTATGATTCTGGTTTCATCTCTAATGATATTTATGTGAAAGAGACGTCAAGGCCTACCTACCATCTAAGCTTTGAAAAACTTAATTATAAATTATTTCTACTCGTTTAGAGGAAAGCAGGCTCATTAGTTATGTCAGTAGTTTCTGGTTTCGTCATTTGCCACATATTCTTCTCTGGTGGACCGAAACCAGGGACAGGCAATTTTCACGTGTTCAAAGTCCTTTAAGATTAACTCTACCCTCAGGTATTCTTCATTGGATGCTGCCCAATGAGTAACAAGCTTCACGTACACCAGTTAGCCCAAACTTTGACACCTGATTTTTGAAAGTTTTCTGTTAACACAGAGTGTTATTGCGAATACGATCAAAACAAAAAATCGTCAGTTAGAAAAAAAAAACAGAAACGTAAATTTATTTGAAACGTAAAATTTATTTAACGAGTANAAACAAAAAATCGTCAGTTAGAAAAAAAAAACAGAAACGTAAATTTATTTGAAACGTAAAATTTATTTAACGAGTATTTGTTATTCTAAATTAATCGAGAAATTATGTGTTCCTCTTTAGTAGACGCAGGAAGACTGGAGACTCGCCAACCACACTCGCCCACCACACACACACACACACACACAAACACCAAACATTCACCGCTCCTCCTTTGTGTCGTCTTGAGCAATCCTCTCGCGGCGAACATCCACAGGGCGTGTCGAGACATGCTAATTACGTCACACACACTCGCGGCCCGAACTACAAGCTATAGTTCCAGCTTGCAAGCTTTCTTACTCCAGTGTGAGAATGCTCCAACACGCGTGTGCTCAGACTACTTTCTCAAGGCTTCTCAAACAAATACATTTCTACTTATCACGTTATGATAATGGAGGAGTTTATAATTTTACTGAAAATATCTATTTTTATTATGATATCCAATATGAGAACGTAGTNATTATGATAATGGAGGAGTTTATAATTTTACTGAAAATATCTATTTTTATTATGATATCCAATATGAGAACGTAGTTAGGGCAGCAAATGTTTTGTTTGGACCAGCAATTTTTTATTTCCTTGGGCGTTCAAATAAAGTGAAGTTGCAAAGCTCGACGTTAAAACTAACTAAAATAAAGATGAATATATATATATATATNGGCGTTCAAATAAAGTGAAGTTGCAAAGCTCGACGTTAAAACTAACTAAAATAAAGATGAATATATATATATATATCTTTATGTTATTATATACGGATACATATATACAAACATGTATGTCCATTTGTCTAGAATATTGACTNACTTAGTGATATTCATTTTCAAAATGGCGGTCATACAACTTTTTTTAGCTTTGTAAGCTCTATGGCCGAAACCATGCTATATATTCCAAATTAACTTTTTATGCTGGAAGTTTATATTATAACTATCAAATGTGTCTACACGAAACCTCTTTTGGCCACATTTTTTGAGATAGTGCCACACGTATTAATAATGTATATAAGACATCTCGAGAAACAATTGACTAATTCCTACAGAATTCAGCAAACAAGTAGCACTACGGCACGCCATGTGAAATAATATGATTTTAATTGGTCAGACACTTATTTAAAAAATGGTGGCCATATCAAAATATTAGCTCAATATGTCATATCTACGAAACTACGAAAAAAATTTCAACTTAACATTGTAAGGGGGCAGTATGTATTATAAATATTAAATTTGTTTATTCAGAGCCTTATTTCTCTGCCATTTTGTAAGATAACCCCACAGGAAAAGTGAGGCTTAATGTCATTTCTCAGGAAACAATTAACCAATTTCTTACATATTTGGCGAAAATGTTTTACTGCGGTAGGCCATATTTATTTAAAGTTTTTAGTGTGTAAGACCTTTATTTTCAGAATGGCTGCTCTAAAATCATTTTGTTCTAAATGTTGTATATCAACGAATATATTTAACAGATTTTAACTCAACTTGTTTACTGGCAGTGCCTATGACAATCATAGAATATGCTAATGCATATCCTTTTGTCCTTCTTTTATGCAGATAATCAAAAAATTGAGTTTTATGTCATATGTTGAGGACCAATTAACCAATTACTACGAAATTTTGCACGCATGTAGTACTATATTGGTGTAAGTAAACTATTGTGTTATGGTGTGGCAGGCCTTTTTTAATGGCATTAATGTAAGTAATTTAGATTATTAAGTTATGTCTATTGGGCAATTAAACCAAATTCAACCAAATTTTGTATGCCTACATTATTTATAAGAATGTTCAATTATGCATACAGAGATGCCCTATTGCCGGACTGTTTGCAAAATTGTGCCAGTTGAGAGAATTAAACATTTTACCATATTTCCAGAACAATTATAATAATTTCTGACAAATATTTACACACCATTAGTGATACGGACGGCCATGTAAACTTACATGTTTGAAGTGGATTTAGACATTGATTTAAAAAATGGCGCAAAATAAAGATTTGCATAAGTATGTCATAACTATTAAACAATTTAACCTAATTTGGGAAAAAAATTATTTACTGACAGTACCTATTTAAAGCATCGTGTGCAGAACCATTTTTGAAAGAAGTTTTGCAAAATTGCGCCAAATAAGATAATATCGTTTTATGCCATATCTTGGAAACCAATCAACCTGTTTCTATAAAATTCTTCACACAAGTAGCGCAACGACCAGGTATGTATACTAACGTAATTTAAGAACTCCAGGACTTATTTAAAAATGACAGCCCTTTGAATATTGCATGTTAGTAAACCTTACCAATCGTAACTTTAGGCTTATTTTATCCGAAGTTGATGCTCGGAATCCTACCATCATACTGCAGTTGATCGCATACTAGCTGATGGTTTGAGGTCTTCTGGGTTCGAGTCCCGGGTATGGTAGGTGTGTATTTGTAATTGTCTTACTACTGTTGCGTATGATTCTGGTTTCATCTCTAATGATATTTATGTGAAAGAGACGTCAAGGCCTACCTACCATCTAAGCTTTGAAAAACTTAATTATAAATTATTTCTACTCGTTTAGAGGAAAGCAGGCTCATTAGTTATGTCAGTAGTTTCTGGTTTCGTCATTTGCCACATATTCTTCTCTGGTGGACCGAAACCAGGGACAGGCAATTTTCACGTGTTCAAAGTCCTTTAAGATTAACTCTACCCTCAGGTATTCTTCATTGGATGCTGCCCAATGAGTAACAAGCTTCACGTACACCAGTTAGCCCAAACTTTGACACCTGATTTTTGAAAGTTTTCTGTTAACACAGAGTGTTATTGCGAATACGATCAAAACAAAAAATCGTCAGTTAGAAAAAAAAAACAGAAACGTAAATTTATTTGAAACGTAAAATTTATTTAACGAGTATTTCTTATTCTAAATTAATCGAGAAATTATGTGTTCCTCTTTAGTAGACGCAGGAAGACTGGAGACTCGCCAACCACACTCGCCCACCACACACACACACACAAACACCAAACATTCACCGCTCCTCCTTTGTGTCGTCTTGAGCAATCCTCTCGCGGCGAACATCCACAGGGCGTGTCGAGACATGCTAATTACGTCACACACACTCGCGGCCCGAACTACAAGCTATATTTCCAGCTTGCAAGCTTCCTTACTCCAGTGTGAGAATGCTCCAACACGCGTGTGCTCGGACTACTTTCTCAACGCTCCTCATACAAATACATTTCTACTTATCACATTATGATAATGGAGGAGTTTATAATTTTACTGAAAATATCTATTTTTATTATGATATCCAATATGAGAACGTAGTTAGGGCAGCAAATGTTTTGTTTGGACCAGCAATTTTTTATTTCCTTGGGCGTTCAAATAAAGTGAAGTTGCAAAGCTCGACGTTAAAACTAACTAAAATAAAGATGAATATATATATATATATATATATATTTATATATATCTTTATGTTATTATATACGGATACATATATACAAACATGTATGTCCATTTGTCTAGAATATTGACTGGTGTATTATTTTCGATAGTGGCATTAACAATACCTATATACATTATGATACATATAACGTTACTAATTTTCGTATAAAAATGATTTAAGTTATTTTTTATTGCAAACGTTAGCGCGTACAATTCTTGACTTCCTGACAAACATATACTGTGAACCTTAAAGCAACTCCACTAAAATCAAACATTTTCTGTGTATTTATCTTCAAGATTTTTTGTATTTATTTTCTTTCTAATCTGAGATACCTTCGATTGTATCACGTATTTTGTTGTTTTGTGTGATTCCGGTGTAACACGAATCAAGTGTTGTTCTAATAAGTGTGATACATTAGCAACGCACATTTTGTTTGCGGTAGTTAACGGTTTCTCTCAGAACTTGGCGATTTCTCGTGCTCGGTGACTGATACCTGGAGGTCTGAAAACAAGCAGAGTCCCCTTCAGCGAGGGACTGATGTACCCACAAGCAACGCAGTGCACATACAGCGAGCGTCGGATTTCGAAGTAAATGCCTCAAGGTATTCTTATGAACTAAAGACACGCTTAAATTTTAATCAGTGTTTATGTGTAAATAATATTTTACAATTTACACGCACAGAATTTTAATTTGTCATCGTAACTTTGTTTAAAAAACAGTTGAATATTAATTTCCTTTCTATAAATATGGTAAACGTGTAAGAAAACTGTGAAATATTCTCAAAACATAGACTAAAATCGACGCTTCAACATTCCTTGCCACTGGGTCAGGTTTACTTTACAAAGACTGAGAAGCTGAATGCTTTTCGTATGGCAAATGAGCAGCTATCACAGGTATATCGGATTTCCCCGTTTCGTATGTCAGTAAATGTGATAATTGCCGTTTTCATAAAATAGAAATAATAGTGCGAAGTATTCCAATTTGTATTTTGTTCGAACTTACGCTCATAATAAACTCCTTTATTTGCACTAGTGTGGAAATATAACGAAATGTTTTCTCATGTTTAATATTCTGCCGTGAAAATATTTTTTTAAGACGTTGACTTACACAATAAAGTTATTTAAATTTGTTATGGCAACTAAATAGAAAAAAATTTGAAATGGTAAATAATATTATTTTTAGGGCTTTTCTGCGCAGTCTCCTAAAGACTGCCCTCTACCTCCTGCGGGCTAAAGACTTTGGAAACACCCCCGAAGAAGCCCCATCAGCATAAGGCAGAAAAGTTAATCATTCTATTTTAGTCTGCATCACGTCGTCTTAGAAAGGTTCCCGGACATGTTTTTATCAAACCTTTCAAATTTCACTCTTTGCGTGGTTGCAACTGAAAATATTTTATTGGAAATAAAAAAAAATCATAATTACAAAAATTGAAATATTTTCCTTGAATCTTTTTATTTAACTATTTTTATGCAAAATGTTGAAAACAATATGTCATAATCATTTACGAAAAGTGAGGTTAAAATATTTAGCTAAAAAGTTATATAAATTGATACAATAATGTTTATAATGATTTCTACGATATCACAGCATTACATTACTTTGGTATATTTCCAAAGTATTATCCCCAACATCTATATGCCTCAAGTTTTTTTTTTACTATTTTCACAAAACTTCACTTTAAAAACATTCTGGCCAAAGCCCAACACATATTTTTTATAGGAAATTAGGGCTCTTGAACACGAGACGAAAACATATCGTCTCAAGAGACAGGAAAAAAGTAAGAAAATACTTTTGATGACGGTCATATAAATTTCACACTTAAATTTGTAACGTTTTTACTTTGAAGTAGCTGGCCTATGAACGCTTAATGCCAAACACTGTTGTATTTTTACAATTGGAGGACGTGGAGAATAGTTACAAAATAATGTTAATACCTAAAATTTTGGTTTGAACTAGTATATATCACAATTCCAGCTAGAAAAAAGGGGGCTTTTATACACAAATGAATAGAATTTTTCCATATACTGCCAGATTAAAAGTAACCATTTTACATCAGCGCATCTTGCGAAGGAAATTTTATCCTGTGCCAAATTTTTACATAAGATATCTCCATGGAGTTAAGAAAGGGAGGAACTTGCATGACGTCACAAACTTGATGCTGTGTTCATCTGCTAGTAGCCATATTGGGGTTGGCAAAAAATACATTTTGGAGAATTGTTGTTTGTGGCAAAGTTGTGGTAATTACTAAAAGTGATTCAGCAAAAAATGTTGTGTGGGATGTAAAATTTCAGTGTTTAACACTAACAATAGTCATCAGTTGTTCTAACTGTGGTTATACAAGTAGGATTGACAACCGAAATACAAGTGTGACTTTTCACCGTTGGTATTGGCTGTTGTTGAATTAATTTGAATATATTTGTGAACAGCTAACGTGTATTCATAGCGTACACTTTATATGTGGGGTTTTCTTTACAGGTTTGGTAAATATGAAGTAAAGCTCGTTTATTGGATGGTAGCACTTCGGCGGGAAAATTGGCAACCTACTGTACACAGTAAAGCTTTTTCTGCCCCCCTTTAGAGAAGACAATCGTGACAGAACTCCTTCGAGTTGCTTCATTATAAGAGATGGAACACTGCGCCCAGCGTTTCCATCGTATCTGCTTAGGGTAAATACGAAGTACCACAGGCAAACATAACCTGTCACGGAGTCATTTGGGATAACTATGCATAAGCATGGATATCTTTGAACCACGCCAGAAAATGTTATGCAGTTTACTGTGCTTTTTTTATCTATAAAACTGTTAAAAAGGAAATTAAACATCAACGTAAACAATTAAAATGAAAATGTAACCTAAGATGTTGCAAAGTTTCCTGAAGTGGCATGAAGATCCACAGATGATTGAATTTTAAATAACATAGGGTTAAGGCCATGTCACAATTCAAGTAACGTGATCACACATTTTCATTTAAGGTCTACATAATCTATTTATGCATAGGCAATTTTTTATATTTATTTGTTATTCCCCACATTGATCCAGTTTGCAACAGCACCGTATGCACACAAAGAGCACACTCGCAGATACAGCACAAAACTCCTTGCTACATATGCAAAAAACATGTAAGTAGTATGATATTGTTTCTTCTGGTGCAGGGTTCAGTAACAGGAGCCAATAGTCGTCCGGTATCTTGGTACGCGCGGCTGGCAGCCGGTGGACTAGTACAACCACGTTATCTCCAAAATTGGCTGTTTCACTCCATAAATAACTTCAGAAACTAATTATTTTGCCCAAATATTACTTTTTTTCACCAAAAAATCTCTAAACAAATTGAAAAATGAGAAGAGTGAGTGTGAAGCTCTTCGAAGCCAGATACGAAAAACCATCAGTCGAGCAAGAGGATTCGATATTCGTAGCAGAATGAGCAACATAATATTCAGAGCAGTAGAGGAGGATTCGAGACCCCGAGCCAGGCCAAGCCAACTGGGAGGATCAGCAGACCTGGCCTCCTCCTCTGACCATCATCCTGCACCGACCATGTCCACACCCTGCTACCTCCTCCCCTTCCCCAAGCCATACTCCTCTTCTCCGTCACCTCACCCCCTTCCCGCAACCACCTGCTGAAAATGAATATAAAAAAAGGAAAATATAAAAAAATTCTAAAAGTCGAGAAACATATAATGTTAACCTTACACGCATTCCACCACCCTCACTTCACCGCCTCGTCAATCCCTCGTCCACCAATAACAATAAGCTCAAAAATCTGAAAAAGAAACTTACAAAATCGAGGAACATATAACGTTAAACTCACACAAATCCCATTATCCTCATCTCAGTCCTTCTCCACATTCACCCCCACCCCATCATTAAAAAATTGAAGAAAAACGTAAAGAATAGAAACAAACTAATAAAAGTTTAGGAGCGTATTACAACACTGACTCAGACACCCATGTTGGATGCCGATGGCCTTGACCGTAACCCCAATAACCTTGATAACAAATAATTTAGAAAAAAAATTGTAAACATTCTAAAAATTCATAAAAATCGACTAACAATTAGTTACTGACACCAACCACCATTTTCAATGTTGGCGACCTTAACCTTAATCAAATTGACCTTGTACTTTAAAAATTGTTAAATAATTGTAAACATCTGAGAACATTAGCAAAAATCGACGAACACAATAAATTCATGACTTGGCAAGCATAAAATTTACCCATATGACCTCTACCTTGGAAAATCAAGAAAAACTGCGAACAATTACGAAAACATAAATCGAGTAAAAAATTACATAGATAATACAAAAAACCAAGTTGAACGTGTATTACCCTAAATGTTTGATTCTCATAAAAATGGCAGGGCACAGCCACTTTTTGGTATGATGATCATAAAACATCTTAACAAACCTCTCCATATTTAATTGGCTATATAGTCGATCAAATATACGACCTCCAAAGCAAATTATTGAGTTCATGTATCACATATATATCCTCTCCACCATCGACAACATGCCACTAGTCGCTCCACTTCCCTCACGATTTATTTACCATAGTTCAGAAACCATCAATACTTACACATGTCAACATCCATTTAACCGAATCCACCCCCATACCCCAATACTCCCATAATAACTTGCAATAGCTCGACCCCTCGCAATGCACGCTCACAATCATCCAACCATATGATTCTCCACCCCTATCCCTTTCTCTAAACGAAACATCAACCTACTCCTGAATATATGTAACTCTACCCAAGACCAGCTCTTGCCAAGAACAACTCATACAAAAATGGTTTTAGAACAGTGGTCAAGACCAAACCACCATACCACCCAGCTATACTAAAAGTCGATGACAACCATTCTCGAAAAAGTCGACTAATGCAAATGACCAGGCCAACCAAACAGTCGCAAAACTTTCCTTAGAACTCTTCCCCAGTTCATTCGTTCACCTTAAAAAAACCCAGCCGATTTCTTAAACGACCCGAGTTAGGCATAATAATTCAGATCCTACCATGGCCACGCCTCCTACACACAATCGCATAAATTTTATCTAAAACCGACTCTCGCATTCAATTGTACACACCACTGAATCAAAAAGTCTTTCCGAGAAACACAACAATATGAATAAGAAATTTTATGTCACATTATTATGTATAAATACATTTCATTTATTAACTGATTATATACATTCTATATTTCCAATTATTTGATACGTTCTATCTTTAAATTTCTAAAAGGTTTACAGATCATGGATAGTACCCAACATTCTCATCTGTTATAACACGGATTCTTTAGTAAATTATTTATATAAGATATCTCGTTAATGTGCGAGAAACACTATCTTGTTGCCAATCGATTAATTGTATGGGTCTATCAACAAGTTCATTCGAGTCTTCGGTAAACATGTAGTAAATATTCTCAGCTTCTTCTGTCTTTTCAATTTCTCTCGTTGCAGCAAATGAACGAGCGTTCTTGACGCCTTCTGCCTTCTGCACACCACTTGTCGATTTAAACTCGTTTGTGAAATGTGTATGAACGTCGAGAGTATCATTATCCTTCCCATCAGATACTTCATCAACATTGTCTTCATAGACATTATCATCCATAGTGTCTTCATGATCGTCTTCACATCCTGTTTCATCCTCAATATCAATATCATATCAAGTTTTAGGAGGGGGAGGCGGGGCGAGTGTAAGGTAAACGATATATATTTCTCGATTTTTTTTATGAATGAGAGGGTGGGTGTGGGAAGGGAGTGATGTGAGGGCATTTGGATAAGTGTAAAGTTAATGTTGTATGTTCCTCGATTATGTAGACTTTTTTTCGATTTTTTGCGATCTTTCTGGATATTTTTATGACTGTTCGGAGGGTTGGAGGGAGGGGGTGAGGCGTGGTTTTGGTTGGGAAAGCGAGGGGTAGGGTAACATATGTTCCTCCAATTTAAGATTTATTTCGATATTTTGCAATATTTTTTAATTCATTTGGGTTTAAGGTCATTCAAAGTGACGAGCACAGGATCAAGGCCAAGGTCACCAATATGCAATATGGTGATCGGGTGCCATCACAACTTGGCTGCCCCAGGCCGCCTCGACAACCGACGTGGCTGGTGTCTCCGAGCTCCGTCTGAATCCTGCACAAAACTTCCCATTATTGTGAGGTTCAGCAGGGTTACTGAAGAAAAAATGGCATTTTAGTTTGGACGTACAGATATTTAGGTTAAACATGCTTCATATTAGAAATAATTATGTGCAGCAGCATCCATTTATCATGATACATATGTATCATATATATAAATTTTAGTTTACATATGAAATTTAATTTAGTTTTGTTAGGAGGATTGATTAAAACTTTTTATGCTATTTTTTTGTGAAATAACTGTATTAACGTTATCAACGATAATTGGAAGAATACAAGATAATTAACCAATAATATTCGTATAATGCTGAACCCTACAATTAATCCTGGTAACTACCCGCATTGTACAACAACACTGGAACAACTACACGAGTTTCAACATCGTGTCAGCTTGTTTATCTACGATACAAGTGGTAGACACGAGACTTTCACTGCGTGTGCTACCGTTTCGAGCCATCTATACGTGTAACTCATTTCACCTACATGCCTCATAAAATACAATTTTGCGTAAACTGTGAAAAACTGTTACCGACACACGATATTTGGAATTTGTTTTGATGCCACAAAGCCCGTGAAGTTTAATTTTTAAATATCGCACAATAACTTGAGTTACAGGTGGTAATGAAAAATTATGTTGTCTAAAGGTGTTTATGGCGTAAGTTTTCACATAAGATAAACACTTAAATGTCCATCAAAACAGTTTAAAAACATATTTATTAAAGTGCTACAGTGCCGTATTGGTTTTTTTCAACCGCAATATGACGACTAAGCTTCGCCCATTAGCTTCAAAATTTATTACAACAAAGACCTGCCTCGCCACCTCCTGTCCTTAGCTCCATGGAAATCTAGTTTCGTTCCTAACCTGAAAAGAATAAACCTTACTCCTGGGCAAAGGTTAAGAAGATCAATGTTGAAAGTTTGGCAAAGGGAAAATGTTCGCCCGTAGGTAAGCCATAGTGTTGACAATGTAGCAGATTTTCACTATTTTCTACGTGATATAATAGAATAATTCTGATTATTGTAAATAAATTATAAAATAACGTCATTGCTAAGTAACCTCTTACACTTTTATGATCTACGTAGCTTAAAATTTTTAATTAATACTGACATCTTTGGAACACACGACACCTAGTGACGGAAATGTTCCCTACGCCAAACTCTCCCATAAGAAAGTCCGTTTCGTTAATCTAAAGTAGAATTAACCTTAGCCCAGGCGCAACTCGCGGGCCAGACAGGAGCGCTCCAAGCGGGACCCGGAGGAACCAGCACCTGGGCTCGTCTGCCTGCAGGCCACGACCTTCCCCTGCAATTAGCGCGCATGTCGCGTTATCAGGTTAGCGAAACGAGGCGTTGCTACCGCCTTCCCTTCGCCCAGCCTCCGGTGAATACGACTGAGGGAAACAACAGGCGTCACCGAGGTGAAGGAGACGGAGCAATGAAGTGGGGCACAGTGCGTACGCCTAATTCCTAGCAGAAAATTTTAAAAACACCTCAATTTCACACCTGGCCATAAAGAGGAATTGCGACGGCTTATTTCAAGACTACGATTTACGTACGTTCCCGGGAGGCAGAATTTCTTGAAAAAAAAAAAAAAAAAATCTGTAACAGTAGGGTATTAATACACGCTACACATGGCAATAAATAAAACCAAATATCCCACTTGGCAATTATATCCTCACGTTCAAGGAATCTTCGCAGTAAGGCCATAACTATGTTAAATGTTATTTGTAACCATATTAAACATTATTTTCTCCCTGCTTTAATTTAATAGGATAAACGTGAAAGTGGAAACTTTATGTATAGCCCCTTCACGGTTGTGTCCAACTTTTCTGATGGCCTGGTGAAGTTATATTTGCAGGAGACTCATCCGCCGCACGCAAACAAAGTTTGACCGAGTCCATAAAATTACACCAAAACGACAACGCTCCACGCCCGTGCGCACTCAGTGTGATTGTATTGTGCATAAAAACTATTTCTTACTAGGCGTTACCAACACACAATTTTTTTTTCTGTGTTTTGGTTAAAATTAAATTTAATGAAATATTATAATTTATAAATATAATAAATGCACAGTCTCAATTTAATCAAAAATAAACAACTGTTTTTTATTAACACTGGTATGCAACGCTTGTGATACATCACATATTTAGTAAACAACCAAATATGTCATACGTGGGGTGATTTTTCAAAGGCTTGATTTAAAAAGTGGGAAGAAACCGCGTATAGAATGTAAGTGTTAACTTTGTTTTAATTTCTCTATCAGAGGTAATAATACTTATAAGTATTGTTTGCAATTTGAGCTGTATATCGGACAAATATAAAATAATGAATTTTTTTTCGTTACCAGCACACTTATAATTTTACTCTTAATTCTATTATTTCCACAATTTTTTTTACGACCGCATAAAAAACAGTTTTATTTTAAATGGGTTTCATACTATTCGTTTTTGCTGTTGGTGTATTATTTACCTACAGAAATGCAGGAAGTAAAACTAAAAATTTTAATTGTTAAATAAATTAAGGCCATTCTGATTTTAAAATAATTTTAAAATGGTTTTATGGCAAGTAAAAATGAAAAGGAGATATATGTTGGCTGAACAAGTTAACAGTTTATCAGTTTAAACATTTAAATGTCTGCAGATTGTCTTCCTATATAGACTGTCATCCGTTTGAAAAGTAATTTTTCTTCTTANTGTCTTCCTATATAGACTGTCATCCGTTTGAAAAGTAATTTTTCTTCTTAGAATGGGGCAGTGAAAATTCTGCAACTTCAAATGAGCATATGTGAATAATATGCAAAATAATCAAATACTACTCAATCGTAAAATTTATTAGAAATTAACCTGGTTGAAAAAAAATACTTTCCAATGTGACAGAGCGGCAGCACCAATAGGAAACCCCACCACTCCATGAGAGTGACGTTCTACTCCCTTTCCTTCCTTACCACTCATTTTATCACAACTGAGTCCAACCAAACTCTTTCAGTCAGCAGAGTTGAATTTCGGAGTAAAAAATACATAACATAGTCGCAAAATATTGCGAGAAAGGTCAACCATCCCCTGATACAGATTAGAACATCAAGTATTTAACACCCCAAAATTGTGAGAAATGATCAACATACAATTTGTTTTATTTTGTTTATAAGTGCGCTTATTCTTTTTTTTCATATAAAATGCTTAGTATCAAAAATACAAACATAATAAATATTACAAACTGCAAAAAAATAAATAAAGATTTTAAAAACTTTACATTGAAAAGTGTTTGTAATGAATAAATTATATAAAGTAACATTAATTATGTGCTCACAGAGCATAACAAACTTATCCCAAATATTGCAACGTTTCAAAAATTTACTGATTATAAAGCACACTTATCTTTATAATATTTTCCTTATAAATGCCCCATTATAATGCCCCTATAAAACATGGCAGGATAAGCCGTCTGCCAAGTTAATATCTTATCATGTTTAGGTCCCTATCCTTTCTGTCTTCCCAAGATGAAATACAGCCACTTTTCTAGTCCAAAAAATGCGTTTACCAGTGTTGAGAAACATCCCAGATGGTTTTGGAAGTGGTTAAAGTCCAGTAAATTGCAATCTTAATGACGTATATCGTAGCGTCAGACGGTTGCTAGAGGCCCACCATACACGTTGGAATGAGGGTTGTCATCGGCGGTGGGAGGTGTTGGTGGCGGCCTCAAGCCTCTCACCTTCAGTCTTCGCTCGCCTGCCAAGCTGCGCACCCGCGTCGGCTGCGACGTTTTCGCAGGCAACGTCAGACATATCATCCACTAGGTACGCCTCAGCTCCCTCGTCGATAATCCCATGTAAGACGTATCATTTGTGGAGTAGAATAATTAAATATGATGTACGGTGTTTCATCGCCATCACACCATGAAAATATTTCTGTGAATTTTTATTGCCTAGATATTACAGTTAGTTAAAAAGTTGTCCCGACAAAATCCGCTGTTCCACGGGCATGTTGCCTTCTTGGAAGGTCATTCTGACAATTAAAAACTATTTTATACCTGTTGTCAGATACAAATATGTCAAAAAAAATATATTTTTATTGTTAAAATATGTAACACTTTTTATAGAGATGTTTGATTAACATGCACACCCCCACCCCTTTAATATTGTCAAAAATAATTAAGCTTTCATATTTGATATAGCGTAGTTCTTTCGAGACGATTCATGTGTTGATGTGAAAAATGAATAACCCAGTGTCTGATTAACCAGTTGTTAAATAACTGCGAAATTACTTGAGAAATTATTGTTCTTTGATTAGGCCATATCTTGTCCTTAAACGTATCCTAGACAATTTTCACAACTTATATACTAAAGATTAATTTTCTTATGAAAACACTTTTCTCCGCAGTCACTTTAATAACATAATTTTATTTCCGTCAGTTTTGTTGTCGGTTTTAGAATGTGATGGGTAGTAATGATCATTATGAACTCAAAGACGTGATATCTCATCGGATAATCTGTATAACCAAAGTGTGAATAGACATGCGCCGACATTCAGGAACATGAATATTATTGTTCCGCCCTTCCCTTCCTGGACTTGTACGTCGTATCTTCCATCTCCACCCTTCTGCGCGGTCTGCCTAATGGCCCCGGAGAAGGAAGTTGTTATTGACTCGCAAGGTAGACACGTAACTCCACCCTCTTTAAGTAGGGAAGGTGCAGTTTCACAGCATTCCGCAGGACGTCTCAAATTATAAACTGCGAGTACTATGGACTACGCTCAACGGAATCGGCGATCCGCTCGGAAATTTTTTCGCTTCTGTGCTTAAAGTTACGACACACGTTATTTTAATAATTGAAGGCTTTAAGGAACCTCTGTAGGAAGTATTTTAAACTATTTGTGGTCACATCCGGCCGTATGGAAGCATAGCAACGGCAATGGAAAAAATCATATATAAGCTTCAGAAAAATAAGATTTATCTCTAAGGTTTTAATACAGTAATGTATTCAGAAAAGCTATCGAATTGTCGCCATAGTTTGAAACACTGTTCTACAGAATAACGAATATTTTAAAAAATTAGGGCTAGTTGCAGCAAATTTGGTTGACTTTGACACTTTTCAACGACCGTATTTATGCTTCAATAACCAAATTTATGAATTGCTGACAAAATATCTACTTTCATTTCTGTCCTACAAGAAAATGTACACTTAAATATTCCCTAGTTTTTTTAGACCCTAGAATAGAGAAAACTGTTGACAATGAGACCAATGTGACAATTAAGAAAGCCACTTAAACGGCATCTGCATGTGCACTCGCGCATGCATGTGACGGTTATCATTATTCAGTGCCTATAAAATCAGTTTTTTACATTTAACCCATTCTAATCCAGTGTATAAAATCGTGACCGTACATACTGCATAGGATGTTTGTTTTTGGTCTGTTATGTACATTACGAGGCTCAATACTCAGTGACAAACCCTGTGCGTAACTGATTCGTAAAATTTTCTGCTGTACTTGTGCGTAATGAATGAGTCGTTCATTTTACTTTTACATTATACAGAGCCTAAGTTTATTGGTTGTGATTATCTAATATGTGGAATTCTTCAGCTCAAGAACAGTACGCATCATAATATTTATTTGATGCATTTGATATCCTTAATTTAAATAGATCTGAAACGGGTGATACTTAAAATTCATCGTCAATTCCCCATTCACATTAATAACCAATATAAATATATATGTATATATATATATATATTTTTTTTTAAGAAATAGCTTTGGTAGCTACTATATTTCAACAGTGCAAGCTCATGTGTAAAGTTTACAGTATGTATAGGCTCTCGTCTGACTGGGGTCAACGAAAACTATGCCACTACAACAGCGAGTGTCTGATATTCGCCTGCAAAGAACTTCGTATTGATAGGCCCTCGCCGTAATAAATTAAAGGCTTTAATTTGCTACAGCACTGAGAAAAATAAAAAGAATGCCTCGTCTTGCTATCAGAGCTAACCGGGTTCTATCTCAGGAAGATCCGAGTCCGTATTTTTCGCATGCGGGAAAAGAGGTGGACGTCGCCGCAGGCCGGTGAGTTTCCTCGTGGTGCTCCTATTTCCTCCTCCATCCAGATCTCGTCTCACATCACCCACTCCCCTGGCTGGCCGTTACCGAACGGTGTGAGTGTCATAGCCAGCTACACTGATTATTTGCCTCATCTTAAAATTTTGCAATTAATGGCGGGAACAGTGTGCGGGTGTAAACGTTATTTAAAACTCTAATTTGAAAAAAAAAATGGCCACCTGCAAACTTTTTGTCTATAGAGAGGTAAGTTGCAATTAACGGACTTTGTGAGAATTTTGAGTTATGGCGTAATAAATGAAGCCCCAAAATCATTGAAAAAAATTAGTATACACATATATAATTTTATCCCACACTTTACCTCTCTTCAGGAATTTTGCAAATCCCTTAAGTTTTATGGGGAAAAAATTTTAAACAAACATGCAACTGGTCTATTCAAAGACTGGTCTATTCTGAAGCAGCCAAATAACTGAGCAACAAACTTTCACAAACCCTACACTTTTAACTTATTTTTGCCACCTGACGGGGGAAAACGTTTTGTCTCTGCTTAGTGAAATTAGTTTCCAGTGAGGGATGGAGAAACGAAGTTGCTGTCGCATGTGTCAGAAAGCTACCGGCATACCATACATGCATTGATAAGTGGTCTAACCATAGCTCGAAACGCCACTTTGCCTTGAGCGCGCTGAAGTGTGCCACATAAATAGAATGCATTATTTTACAATACGACAGNGCTCGAAACGCCACTTTGCCTTGAGCGCGCTGAAGTGTGCCACATAAATAGAATGCATTATTTTACAATACGACAGTACGTCACACAAGAAACAAGTTTTCACCTACCATACAAGTTATAATTATGTTATAATTGTGTTCTAGTGCACGAACCATAAACTAAAGTTAAAATGACAATAAATACATNCATAAACTAAAGTTAAAATGACAATAAATACATTAAAAAAAATACGGTTGTCCTGTACATATTCATGCTCACGATAGTCTGAAACATCTATAACAGGTAGCGGCTCGGTCGCTTGTGCGAATGCGCTGTGCACGTTTCCTGACATTTTGAAAAGGTCTAGCAGTGGAGCTCTGGAAAATGCCCTAATTTTATATTTTCGGACAATAAATCGTACCAGCTCTTCGAACGTGTATAGTTTAACCCATTCAAACCCAGTGTAAACAATCGGATACAAAACGCGCAGGAATGTCAATTTTAGCCAAAAATGTAAACTTTGAGTCTCAATGATCAATTGTCTTTCTTTTGAGTAGCTGACACGTAAATCCTCCTGCTGTTATAGTTACTGCTGTAGCCTAACACAAGTGTTGTCTTAGCTCAAAGTACAGCACGGGTAAAAAAACTTACTTGTAACAACTGAAACAATATAATTTAATCACATTAAATCTGTCATGAGAAGGTTAAGAGTTAGTTATTTTATACTGTTTATTTTAACGCTGACAATTATTTTATATCGGGATGTGTAGTGGGGAACAATGTTTCCTTTTGAGGAAAAAAAGAACCTAAATTGAAAATGTAAGGAGTCTTATGTAGTCCATTAACTTTATGTACTCGAATCTAAAGATTCTACCTTGTAATTATGAACCCGTGCACCAGGTACTTGGTGAAACCTAGTTCGCCACCAAGTTCGTAGAAATTAAGTTGCCTGGCCATACAATAAGTAGGTGCACGGAAGCGAAAACAATGTGGCGGTCTGTTCGATGTACCTATTCGCTTACAAGTTGCAAGACGAAATATAAAATTGTTCCTGAAATCTTACTGACTACAACTTGTTGGATGTTTCCGGTATTAGGGACATACTCTTGCGTATAAAACTTCATAACCTATATGTATTTAAAAAAACCTTTTCTTATATTAATTTTAGTGATTTGATGATATCTCTTATTATATATATTTCATATCTCTCCATTATTCACAGACTTTAGTATCGAAATAACCTAACAAGGGGTGGCCCAGTCAAGTAATAAAATGTCTTCTCACAAAGAAACATGGCCCAAAACCAAAGGGAAACTATAGGTATGCAAATAAGCTTTTGAAGTCTAGCATGTGTGAAAATATTTAAGCGATAAATCGGTGCGAATTAGTTAAACTTCAATAAATCTAACAATGTTTTGACGCGCCCCAGATCAGTGGAGTACTCCCGGAGAGGCAGGTCATGGGTTGCTCGGGGTTCAGCCAGTTTCTTTCGCTTCTTCGCATGGTGAGTCAAGCGACGACCTGGTTAGCATAGATTGCTGGGATCGTGGCAAAAGGAGAAAGGATTAAGCCGCTACCCCGAAGGGAGCAAGAATCAAGGGATAGAGGAGAGCAGCGGTGCGAACCGCTACCCGAAGAGAGCAAGACTAGAGGGATAGAGGAGAGAAGGGATGTGAGCCGCTACCCCGAAGGGAGCATGACTCGAGGGATATAGGAGAGATGGGTTTGAGCTGCTGCCCCGAAAGAAGCAAAACTCGGGGGTAGAGGAGATAAAGGATGCGAGCCGCTACCCCGAAGAGAGCACGACTCGAGTGATAGAGGAGTGAATGTGTGTGAGCTGCTGCCTCGAAGGGAGTGAAACCCATTACAAAGACAAGGGAAGAGGAGGCGACTAGAAATCTCAACAAACTTGCAGTGAAAGCCAAACCCTTTATTGTCTCAAATGACGGAGAGTTGAGACCTCTGGTAGTGATCGTTTACAAATCATACAATATATACCGAGTGCAAAATAGTAAATCAGCATTACAACAAACAATAACTTGTTTCATTGGTTACAATTCACAGTAGGAATATTAAATACAGGTCGTGTGGGGTTTAAATATGCAGTATGTAACTTGCTTCTTATTAATACAGAAACTGAAAGGAAGACATTAAGAAGAAACATGTTATTTTATTGTTATACCATTTGCTATCTATCGGCGGCTATAAGTAAGGGTGTCGTTTTCGAGTCGTTTGTTCGAGGTGAATTCATGTATGTACACTAATTACACTTTAGGTAGACGAGGTCACTGGGTGGCTCGTNGCTCGAAACGCCACTTTGCCTTGAGCGCGCTGAAGTGTGCCACATAAATAGAATGCATTATTTTACAATACGACAGAACGTCACACAAGAAACAAGTTTTCACATACCATACAAGTTATAATTATGTTATAATTGTGTTCTAGTGCACGAACCATAAACTAAAGTTAAAATGACAAGAAATACATAAAAAAAATACGGTTGTCCTGTACATATTCATGCTCACGATAGTCTGAAACATCTATAACAGGTAGCGGCTCGGTCGCTTGTGCGAATGCGCTGTGCACGTTTCCTGACATTTTGAAAAGGTCTAGCAGTGGAGCTCTGGAAAATGCCCTAATTTTATATTTTCGGACAATACATCGTACCAGCTCTTCGAACGTGTATAGTTTAACCCATTCAAACCCAGTGTAAACAATCGGATACAAAACGCGCAGGAATGTCAATTTTAGCCAAAAATGTAAACTTTGAGTCTCAATGATCAATTGTCTTTCTTTTGAGTAGCTGACACGTAAATCCTCCTGCTGTTATAGTTACTGCTGTAGCCTAACACAAGTGTTGTCTTAGCTCAAAGTACAGCACGGGTAAAAAAACTTACTTGTAACAACTGAAACAATATAATTTAATCACATTAAATCTGTCATGAGAAGGTTAAGAGTTAGTTATTTTATACTGTTTATTTTAACGCTGACAATTATTTTATATCGGGATGTGTAGTGGGGAACAATGTTTCCTTTTGAGGAAAAAAAGAACCTAAATTGACAATGTAAGGAGTCTCATGTAGTCCATTAACTTTATGTACTCGAATCTAAAGATTCTACCTTGTAATTATGAGCCCGTGCACCAGGTACTTGGTGAAACCTAGTTCGCCACCAAGTTCGTAGAAATTAAGTTGCCTGGCCATACAATAAGTAGGTGCACGGAAGCGAAAACAATGTGGCGGTCTGTTCGATGTACCTATTCGCTTACAAGTTGCAAGACGAAATATAAAATTGTTCCTGAAATCTTACTGACTACAACTTGTTGGATGTTTCCGGTATTAGGGACATACTCTTGCGTATAAAACTTCATAACCTATATGTATTTAAAAAAACCTTTTCTTATATTAATTTTAGTGATTTGATGATATCTCTTATTATATATATTTCATATCTCTCCATTATTCACAGACTTTAGTATCGAAATAACCTAACAAGGGGTGGCCCAGTCAAGTAATAAAATGTCTTCTCACAAAGAAACATGGCCCAAAACCAAAGGGAAACTATAGGTATGCACATAAGCTTTTGAAGTCTAGCATGTGTGAAAATATTTAAGCGATAAATCGGTGAGAATTAGTTAAACTTCAATAAATCTAACAATGTTTTGACGCGCCCCAGATCAGTGGAGTACTCCCGGAGAGGCAGGTCCTGGGTTGCTCGGGGTTCAGCCAGTTTCTTTCGCTTCTTCGCATGGTGAGTCAAGCGACGACCTGGTTAGCATAGATTGCTGGGATCGTGGCAAAAGGAGAAAGGATTAAGCCGCTACCCCGAAGGGAGCAAGAATCAAGGGATAGAGGAGAGCAGCGGTGCGAACCGCTACCCGAAGAGAGCAAGACTAGAGGGATAGAGGAGAGAAGGGATGTGAGCCGCTACCCCGAAGGGAGCATGACTCGAGGGATATAGGAGAGATGGGTTTGAGCTGCTGCCCCGAAAGAAGCAAAACTCGGGGGTAGAGGAGATAAAGGATGCGAGCCGCTACCCCGAAGAGAGCACGACTCGAGTGATAGAGGAGTGAATGTGTGTGAGCTGCTGCCTCGAAGGGAGTGAAACCCATTACAAAGACAAGGGAAGAGGAGGCGACTAGAAATCTCAACAAACTTGCAGTGAAAGCCAAACCCTTTATTGTCTCAAATGACGGAGAGTTGAGACCTCTGGTAGTGATCGTTTACAAATCATACAATATATACCGCGTGCAAAATAGTAAATCAGCATTACAACAAACAATAACTTGTTTCATTGGTTACAATTCACAGTAGGAATATTAAATACAGGTCGTGTGGGGTTTAAATATGCAGTATGTAACTTGCTTCTTATTTATACAGAAACTGAAAGGAAGACATTAAGAAGAAACATGTTATTTTATTGTTATACCTTTTGCCATCTATCGGCGGCTATAAGTAAGGGTGTCGTTTTCAAGTCGTTTGTTCGAGGTGAATTCATGTATGTACACTAATTACACTTTAGGTAGACGAGGTCACTGGGTGGCTCGTNAAGTCGTTTGTTCGAGGTGAATTCATGTATGTACACTAATTACACTTTAGGTAGACGAGGTCACTGGGTGGCTCGTATTGGCACGACAGTTTATGTTAACTGTTGTCATTTACATCCTTTCTGCGCCCATAGACTTGTATAGTTATATTTGAAGCATGTGTGTAAATCTGGATAAACTGCCTATTGTTCACACAAATGATGTATGTACTATAGTGAATGCGAGACTGTTTACTGATTCTACCGGACTCTGGCAAGTGCTTATCTTTGTTCTGAAGCTGGAGCTCAGGATAAGTTAGGCAGGTGTTTCTCTTCATATTTTTTTTACTTTTGAATAGCAGACGCTAAAGTAATCAATAAGGAATGTCGCAGTAGCCAATAAGCCTTTGGGTATGTCCGAATTTAAAGAAACGCTATGTCATTTCTCTTTTATATATTAATACCTTAAGGTCGACAAACTTTTACCGGTGTTTAAAATTTGCTTGAATTAAGTCATTATACCCCACTGCAGATCACAATATTTTATGGGTCTCTATTCTTACCTATCTTTGTCCTTTTGTTCAACTACGTTTCATACTTTTATTATTGGCCGGCTCTCAGTAAATGACACGCCGAGTAGGTTGAGTTCACACCTTTGTTATTTTATGTTTAACAACCTTTACAGTTTCCTGTACTTATTTCTATAACTAAACAGAAATGTGTTTTTATTTACAAAAATTATGTTAATGTCACGTTCTGTCTTAGTAAAATCATGATAAATAAATATCGAAACATTGAAGCTATAATCGGGTAAGTAAATTTTTTTTAATGCGATAGAACTATTCAAACAAGAACTGCTAGAGCCACACTCGGGCGTAGTCCTCCAATTGTTACAGAAGCTCCCCCCCCCCNACCATTTCCAAAATCACACATTTATGGCTTCTGATTACCCTTTTTTCACGTCACTTTTCAGCTGAAAAAGTATTTCCCTTCTTCTATGATTCAAAGAAAACCCGTGTTTGCTTGAAGAATCGACCTGAAATGCCACAATTTTAATACAGACACATCTCCAATTTACCTTACATAGATTGTGTCAACCCCATTCTCGAAATGACCTCAGAGTGTTGTCCTAACTTCGTTCTAATTCTATCATCACACGAAAAAACTAAGGGCAGGGCAGGAAATCCGACTCCCAATACATTACAGCATAAAGACAGAATTCGCTTCTATGAATAAAGCTTTTACAACATTAGAAACCGGCCGAACACATAGAAAACTTTCCAGGGTTTCGCGTAGCAGCCAACAGAATGGCTACGCAAACACCTGAACTGATGCAACATCGTTCCTCTTCTGTGAGTCTAACTATTATGTGACAACATGAAGGTTTACACGTTTCTATTCTGCGCAACTATATGTAGGGTGGTACCTTCCCCTTTTGTGGATTCATATCTCCAGTGTGCGTATTAAATGTGGCATCTTCTTCTTCCGTGTGCGCATGAAGCGTGGCATCTTCTTCTTATGTGCGCTTAGATCTTCTGTGCCCCTGTGAATGGCGGGACTTTCCCTTCCTGCTATGTGCACTAAGATCGTCGGTGACGTTACGAAGTTTTTGGCACATTTCTGTCATGTTAGTCCTTCTGTGCCCATACGAAGGGTGGTACATCCATCTTCTTCGCATNGTTACGAAGTTTTTGGCACATTTCTGTCATGTTAGTCCTTCTGTGCCCATACGAAGGGTGGTACATCCATCTTCTTCTCATTTAAATCGTCCGTCGTGTCCGTATGAAGGATAGCAACTTCCTCCTCTGTCCTTGCTAAGGACGGCGATGCCTGTTGCTCTTCAACCTCCCCATCCCTTCGTTGTTTTTGATTCCCCTTTTCTCTACGTCACTTCTCAGCCTTCGTCGGTAATCAGCTTCCCGGTTAGTCCCGCGTCCTCGGTAATACCAAGGTAACTAGCTGGCTTCAAGGCGCGCCCGAAATGGAGGAGGGAGGGAGGGGTTGGGTGGCTCGGATTACACAGCAACTCGCGCGGAATAACTGACGCGAACCGAAACGTATCTTAACGAACTCGTTAAAAAGTATTAATTATCAGGAAAAAGGGCCATCGCATGAAACTCGTCGAGCTATGAAAAGCCGAGGGTCGGAGGTATCGCGCCTTGTTAAGGGAGGAGTTGCGAAACTCCGAGGGTGCGACGAGAGAAGGGACACCGCCAGATACTCTCGCACGCGAGATGAGTTCTCACAACTTCAGAGGCGTGACC
This sequence comes from Clitarchus hookeri, assembly GCA_002778355.1. Classification (NCBI taxonomy): domain Eukaryota; kingdom Metazoa; phylum Arthropoda; class Insecta; order Phasmatodea; family Phasmatidae; genus Clitarchus; species Clitarchus hookeri. The sequence continues at coordinate 31,259 of NQII01002200.1, read as the reverse complement.
CGCCATTCGTGAAAAAAAAAAAGAAAGAATCCGATTAGCGGAGGCGTTTCTCGTCCGCACCTTGGTGCTGAGGACAGACACCTGAAAAAAATATCGTGAAAGAAAGTGCCTCGTCTAGAACGTCCCAACTGTACACATTGATAAAGAGAAACTGGTAAATCGTGAAGTGTTTTGAGGAATTACATGATTTTATGATCAGATACTCANGCCTCGTCTAGAACGTCCCAACTGTACACATTGATAAAGAGAAACTGGTAAACCGTGAAGTGTTTTGAGGAATTACATGATTTTATGATCAGATACTCAAGTTTGTGACTTTAAGTTCTTTGTAGCCCAGTCACAAATTTAAACCATCCAATCGCAATAGTGGATAAGAGCTATCGTTTTTTTTTATTATATAAATATCAACCGAAATACCTTTTCGTAAAAATCGGGTTTCCCTAACGAAATTATTGACTGCCTGAATATCTCACAATGAACTTGATTTACTTGCTCGCGTGGGGGAGCAGTGGCGTAGTGGCCAGGGCGCTCGCCTCCCACCGCGGCGAACAGGGTTCGATCCCCGGCGGGTTCTTTTTAGGGGTTCTCCCGTTTCTCCCGGCCTTGCCTTCCAGCGCCGTTCCATCCTAGGATCTCACTTCATGTCACGTCCGGGGATCACGGGCACGTACGCGTCCCAGCTTACAGACCTGTGTTAAGAAAGTCTCACCTCCCCTTGGGTGCACTCACCACTCTACATTCATTTATTTATGGGCTCATGCAGTTGCGGCACGACTCAGGTACTTTCATAAGTAGTACAGATAAGGAGTAAATGGGTTAGGTATACACAGATACGAAATGACGTGAAGGTTCCTTTTACGTGGGTTTACGCTTTCTCTGATTGGCTAAGCGAGGCTATGGGAACTAGTCTTGTGTCTGCTTGGTAAGTTCGTGCTGCAAAATGTTTCTTATTAGCTGGGCTGCCGGCTGACAATTAAGTTATCAGGCCTTCATAAGGGAATGGCGTTCCAACATTTTACTGGCCAGTGACGCAGTTTTGTTAGTGTGTGCGGCTGGAGTTCACAGAATTACCGGCTATTTTGTATCTGTATTTTTAGGTACGCTGTGATAGGGCATAGACGAGTAATAATATTGAAAACATCAAATCGCAACAGTGTATATGAGCTGAAGTGTTTTGAGGTACAAATAGAGAAATATTTTGCTGAAATCTGGTATCGGTAGCGATAATCGCCTCTGCCAAAATACATTTTAATACAATTTTATTACTTACTGATGCTTAGATTGGCTAATTTAGTTGAGACACCACTTATCTGTGGCTATGCATAATAAAGCATCAGGATTATTTTTTGCTGGATTTACTGGTAAAAAAATATCTTTGCACATATAAAACCGCAAATAATTAGGGACCCGCAACATTGGCTTTATATGTACTGTGGTTGCAGAATAGACTTTAACATATCGTATGCTTTTTTTAGACGCCTGTCATTAAACACAAATTTATGTGGGACGTCCCAAAGTCATTTATGCCAATAGTGGTTATGTTGTAACGCAGGTAAACAACATTGCCAGTAGTAAATGAGGCAGCGAATTACGCTTTGGTGAGTACAGGACAGTTTTCTACCAAATAATGTGTTTTCTAGAGGTGTCTACCAATAACGAAAGAATAACCTGGGCACGAGAAGCTGAAACCCAACAAGCGGTCAACCTTTGCTACGACAGATAGTTTAAACGTACATCATGTTCTGTAATAAGTGAACAATTTTAAGAATCCTACTATATTTTTGCTTTCTACCCATTGTGTATTATTCCACGTGGCATAAAAAAAAATGATTTCTGTGGGTGTACAGACTTGTATCAGTGAGTCAATAAATTCTGTGAAGTTGTTAGAAAAACGCTTTCCTTTCCATTTCACCAACTATTACTATACTACGTAAAAAAAATCCTGATTTCAGTTACCACTAATCTTGAATACTGCTCTATTAATAAGACGTCAGCGCAGGGAACTACTTTTCGTAACTCTCTGCTGGCAATTTGCAAATTTTAATACAGCCAGTCACCGTAGCTACAATCGTGGACATGCTGCATATTAAGGAAACTTATGTCCGGAACTGTACGCAGCAAGAAATCAGCGTTAAATGCTGTAAATGTCTTCCTTGTCGGCAGGTTTATTGCACCCTTCATGTAAACGTGATTAACGCTAGATTTGCCGATCACCGAGCAAGTCCCTGACTGGTTGAAGGAAGCAGGATCAACGTAAGTACAGTGCACACCGAAATATAATATAATAGGAACGCCTGAGCTCACAAATGAATGCGTGGATGAGTACGGTTTAATTGAATGCAGATTAACAGAAGCACACATTTAACATTTTGAGGTTACCAGAAACAATCTAGAAGTTAGTCACCGATATCCACAACCTCAAAACACCAAGTTGTATTGGTTTCTGGGTCTCACGTACTCTTTGTGTATGGTACATACCGTAGATGATTTTCATCATTAGCGAGCGGTGTTGACGTGTTGGCCATGTTTTAAAAAACACCGCAATGGTAAGAATTTTTTTGCCTTTTACAATTGTCTGTATAATGTATTGTTGTTCTCTAGTAAAATCCTGATAAAGAGAAGCAAACAATTTAACTCAATGAGTGCGACACATTTTTGCAGAAATTCAATGTAAGTTAGTATTGAGTCAAATATATCGACCACTTCAGAAAAAAATAAACAGTTCTCTTGGTTTCTGCTTTCAAACTTACTATTGTACTATTAGGCCAAACTTCACCGGTAACGCTATTCGTATAGTAGATCGTTCATTACTGGCCACCATTCAGCCAATATAACGCCGAGTTGACGGTGTCCCAGTGAAATGTTATTTCCTAGGTAACATAACATTCAGTACATTCTGATAATTTGAATAAAATTACACTTAGTTCTGCCGACGCAAACTTATGTGTCTGAGAACTTCGTGTAAATTTCTGACTAAATAATATTGCTTCGTCGATGCAGGACGTCTTGATATCACCGCAAACTCCTTATAACTCTGTTGAAATTAGGCAATGTTAAATGATGCCAATACCAATCAAGGTGCTAACTATATCTAGCCCAGTTTTAATTTTAAGGGCAGAGTAAAATTCCTACGGGCTTTTAATGGTTAATTGAGCGCACTTGAGATGCTCGCTAAGTATCTACTTTTTTTTCGCACTTTGTTTCTTTCCGCTATATATAATATTAACATTGCCATTGACCGTCTCACTTTATTCATGCGCTGTCCAAGTGAATCCTTAAAATATTTGAGATCGTTAATGTGTTAATGATGTGTAAGTTTGTATTCTTAGGCGTATGAAAATAGAAACTCTGACTTCTGTAACTATGAAATTGCATATTACACACAAAAAGAACCAAGTAAAGTCTTTGACCTAATTTTGGTAATTTTGCTGCCATCTTAATGGCGTGTCTGCACGGCAGTGTGCACTGTAGTATAAATGTGTTCACGGCCGTGTTTTTCTTTCTTCAAAGGTTGCTTTCAAAAGTGCTTACTTTACCGTGAACAGCCGCTTCAAGTGTTTACCGAGAGGCACCGTCGGGCATCGTCTTCAAAGAGTTAACTAGGAAAATTATGAGGGAAGGGTCGAGGAGGAGATAGCAAGACAGACGTCGGCGTCTGGACGTCGGCGTCTGCAGCGAGCCACGGTGTCTGCGGCGTGCTCACAAAGCCGAGGGAGTAACCGCTCGCGGATTGCGGGAGCGAATGGAGGAGGCGGTGACGAGGGTAGACAGACTTATCTCGGTCGCAGATTACTTCCTCTGGCCTGCTCGCCGAGTCAACACCGGCGGCTGGGCGGGGCTGGAGTATGTCATTGTGCCTGCAATACCACGCTCCACTGGGCTCCGTCGCGGCTTCCCGCTGCTACAGCAGGATGTCCGGGGCGGGGGGGACGAAGGAAGTTATAATGACGGCTGGAATTGCAGGGATGCCCCGTCCCCTCTCTGAGTAAGACAAGTTTAAATCTCCACCTGCACTGTCTGACTCCTCGCCTCCAAATTGTGGAGTTTGTCCTACTCATAACTGTGGAAGTTGTTGGCTTGAACTATGTGAAGAAATAAAACTACAGAAAATAATTATCGTAGGTAGAAAAGGGAAAAACATGGACCCAAGAAATAACCTCTTTCAAGTCCTCAAATCTGCACTTTCCATTGGAGCCTTGAGTCAAAAGTCAAATCTTGCACATATAAAATTTTGACCTCGTGCATCAGGCATTCCTTCTTAGGATACAGTTTGGACCATTGTGATTTTAACTTTACCGCCCACGTTTCCTGATTGACACTTTCAAGCAGGGTGTTCTATGAATCTGATGCTGCATAGGAGGTGGTAGATGACATCCACTCAGGAAATTCCCTCACGTGTTGGGAAACACCCTTCGTTGTCGAGACTACACATATTCCTTAGTCTCATAAACAACTGCTGCCAATAATATAAAGCCGAAACTCGATTGTATAGGTTTGGACACATGGCAGTACAGTTCCCAACTAAAATTGGTCCTATGCAATGCCCAAAAAAAAATTTAATTTATCTGTGTTGGACTCAAGAATGGGCGGATAATTTAGCTTGTAGTTTACTCTATATTAGCCCGTTCGCTCACAAAGTGATTTCTGAGCTCAAGTGTTGCAATCACACAAAATGTTTTGGTATGTGGTGTTCTTGTGTGCATCATTTGTCCTGTAATTAGTGAATAAGGTTCTGAATGCTCGATAATTTTGTCATTAACCATATATGTTAATAAGGTGTAGATAATTAAACAAATAAATTTAATTACAAGGAAATCTGGGCACTGGTGCATAGCTGTGTACGGTACTGGTTATAGATATTATTCATGTGTGACATGACCATAGTCGTGAATGTGGTGATTGAACGGGTTAAAACATAGCATTCTAGGTTTCTTGCACAAACTAAAGGCGAGGTAGACCGATCTCGCCGGCTGCTCATGAACAGTCTCCGTGACCCAATATTGAACTGCTTTTCTGGCAACATGACGAACAAAAACGGCTTGGATTGGATTTAAAGTTAAACTACCGTTTAGTAAAACAAGTTCTTTGAGATGTTTGTATTCTTCCTCTAACAAATTTGTAATGCAGTTTGATTAAATTCAAATTGCTACTAGTACTTTATTAATATAATAGTTATTGTCATTTAAAAATAAAGATACACACAAACACGTTTATCATCATCTTTGACCATGTGACTTTGACTCTTGTGTTGCTTTGGGGAAGGTTAATGTTGGGTACGTGCGCAGAAGAAGAATAATCTGTCTACCTCATCTTTAGTAAATGGTTTCTTGTTGCAACACTGTGATTCCAGTAAAGCGACATGAGTTTCATAATGTAAAACTGTCATCCATGTAAGACACGTGGGTTTCTTGATATAAAACTGTTACCCATGTATAAGCCCAAATAGGCGATTCACGGACGTTCGGTTATGTTTCTTATGAACCGCTGTCACTGAAGTGTAGTTCCCTAGGTTCTGCCATGCTTTAGTCGATGCACATAACCCATCAAATCAGCCAGTATCCTGCTTATGAATATTATGTTAGAGTAGTATTTTTCTCCAAATATTTGTTTCAGAAAATGTTGTTGTTTGCGACAGCTTTAAGACCTCTGGGAAATGATGTTTCCGGCTGAGTATTTTAACATTCGACCTTGGGAAATCCACTGTTATACTTCTCAGCAAATTTATTACGCGTGGCAAGAGTCATAACAATAATGAAGACCTTATAATTTCGCTTTGTATTTTAAACTTTGCAGATATCTATCTACCTATTATAATTTAAGTAGTTTTTCCTTAGGTTGCTGCCATTTTTTCAACAATTTTCCCTGTTCCCTGGGCCACACAGATTAATCCACCCGACATCTAAATTTGTTAACCAGTGAGTTGGAGGTATGTAGGTAATGTCGAAATAGTGGAGCTTCAATAACCCCAGCCAAAATTAAAATGAACTTTTATCTCGAAATACAATTACTGGCTAAAAATGTGATGTGAGAGTTGTTGTAGTTACTAACACAGCTCCCGAGTGCAACGGTGTACCACCTACGAACGAGATGACATTTAATTTCGTCCACAATATCCAATTGCTCCCCAAGCAGTGCCAGTTACCTTTCTTGCAGTATGGCGCTGTACAGTGCATTCTTGAAGATTGGGTTTATTTTAATATCGTCAAATGCGTTTGCTGCCATCACTGTGATCCAATCTGAAGCCGGGATCGTTCGAGATTACATGTCACTACTCTGCATTCCAGTGAATGCGTTTGTGATCTCATTATAGCCTGAGGCGTCTATGGTTCAGGCTCAAGAGAATCCTCTGGAAAGAAATTCTTGCACGCATTCCTGTGTAAAGCACGTGCCACCGAGCCATGGAAGCAGACAATGCCAGACCTGTTGCAGTGTTCCAACGTTCTCTGCTGACACTCAAGATGAAGCTGAGCGTTCCACCAATGCCACTAGGATGAGATGTATGACTTTCCGTGATGTATTTACATTTCGTGGTCCATTTATGGGTTTTAGACTCGTCCTGTTCTCTCCACTCCAAGTTCACAGTTCACTGACGATGTCCATTNCGTGGTCCATTTATGGGTTTTAGACTCGTCCTGTTCTCTCCACTCCAAGTTCACAGTTCACTGACGATGTCCATTATACTGGCTGAAACCTCAACAGTCCCCTATGCGCTTTTACACATCAAATCAGAGAGCACTGCTGGGTTTGGACATGCGATATCATTCTCAAATTATAAACCTTTGCATACCACGCCCTGCTTTCCATTTCCTGCAAGTTTCGTTTCACTTCCACGCTTCCTTCGCTGTGTTGCTTATTTCATTGACATGAACGTGTGTATACTGGGTGTTCGGGAATTGTTGGGCATAATTGTTATGGGTGGCAGGTACAGCAGAGGTAAACTTAGGCAGTGCACCGAAATGAAACGTTGCGCGCATCGTTCGACGCATGTAGCTCGGTAGAGGGCCGTTTCCGGACCCATTTTCCTCATATCAAAACGTTTGTTTCGGCGTGTCCTACCACCCCTTAAAATTACGCCCAACAACAATCTTCGAACACTTAGTATACTAATGTGTGCATATATGTATAGGCTGGGGCGAAATTCGACCAACGAACTTCATGAGACGATTGGTTATACAGAATTACGTGGGAAGAATATGAGACGCTTTCAATGGATATTAAAGGTGATATTAAACCTTGAAAGTTGAAATTTTTGACATAATTCATATAACATATCGGAAACAAAGTGACATTAAATACAATTCTTAGAACATAGTTTTATATTATATGTATATTCTACCTAAGAGGGAGTTATCACCAGTAGCTCCCACCGCAATGGAAATTACAAAGATCGCAACCCTCTTATTGCTTACAAATATTTTCACACTCATGAATTACGAATGTTGGTTGCTGGTTTACTAAGCAGTATGGCCTAATTAATAAAAATGTCTCTATTGTTGCAACTGCCCAGGACAAACCACAAAGCTGCTGCAGCGATACAGCGCCCAGCAGGTAGGCAATACTACATACATACGCGTATGGTGTGCTGCTGTACTCACTGCACAGACGGCGGTAGCGCACATTTTAAACTTTTACTGTAAACAATATGTATCTTGTAGTAACAAGCTTTCAGTACTGAGGGGCAGCGGTGGCGCAGTGGCCAGGGCCCTCGCCTCCCACCACGGCGATCCGGGTTCAATCCCCGGCGGGTTCGCTCCCGGATTTTCGCATATGGGAATCGTGCTGGACCATGCCGCTTGCCGGCGGGCTTTCTCGGGGTACTCCCGCTCCCCCCTGCTCTTACATTCCAGCGCCGCTCCATTCTAGGGTCTCATTTCCGTCATGCCCGGGTCACCCACGGGTCCCAGCTGGAATGACCGTCACTCGGAGGGTGTTTGTTGCCTTGCCCTTGGTGCACTCCCCACACGCAATTATTATTATTATTTCAGTACTGAAGCTGTATGGTTTTTTCCCTGGCAACGGTTGGTGTATGATTTCCTGGAAGAGGCATTGATATTGCCTACTAGCCTGAAACTGCATCGCTGCCACCAAAAGGTTTGTGAGCTTTTACACGAAAACGGCTTGGGTCCTAGAAAGTTGCAAAAAAACAGGGCTTAATTTTGCATAATTAGGGCCAGTGACTTTTCGAGTAAAAATCGGAGCACACAGTAGACTTCAATACTACATACACACCTCAGCTGTTGTTATACCTCCATTGGCTGCTGGTGCCGTGTCCGTCTCTGACCAAGCCACTCAGGACTAAGTAACTCCGACACTGAACCTTCGTGATTCGTGCGCAAACGGTTAACGCGGGCCAGAATTTTCTTTTAGCCTACCAAAGAATCTGGACGACCCTACAGTGCTTTGGGCTGTATCTAGTCTCTAAATCTTTTCGCGAAATATACACTGCTCCTATGCATAATAAATTACCTCACGAAGTTTGTCAGTCAAATTTCGCACCGCGTTGTACATGCGAAACGTACGGCATATTACATCTGTGGGGCATTTAAACCTAGCCACGAGCGAGTTCTGTGATCATACGTAGAATGCATATATAGCCAGTTATTAGGAACACCGACTTTCAGGAAAATTTTTCATCTCAATTTATATTCAAAAACGCTTTTTGTTATATCCCCTTTCGCCATTGAATAATTTACTATTTCGCTTTTTATGCATCTGCCTGAAAATTTCAGACTTTTAGTATCGGAGAAACCTACTCGAAATTCGTTTGTCGAATAAGAACTTGCTTTTAAACAAAGACACGTGGCCTATATGCAAGGAACAATTCTGTAATGCCTGTATAATATTGAAATACAGCCTGCGCGTTACTATTTTCGTGAAAATCAGGTGTACGTATAAATAATGCATCGTACGCTGAAGTATTTACTGTGTTATTGACGACTTTGCTTACTGCGAACATTGCGAAAAACATGAATAATTTTTTCGGGTTATAAGCACATTAATGCCATTAGTTTTACGCTTGGCTTCTTGCACAATAATCCTTATTCATTTCAACTACTCTCTCCCTCATGTCGAAACCTATTTCATTTGCAGTAGGAACCAGGAAATTTATTCTGCATGAAATTTATTCTGCTAAAAATTTCACAATTTTATGATGATGAGTGATATCAACGAATTTTATTCCCAACTTTTAGAATTAGGAAAATGCTGCTTATGTGAGCTTGCACAGGAAAGTCATCTGTAGCGATGTATTCTAAGATAAGAACGGAATAAACCCAAAACAACCTTAAACGAATTTATCCCTCTTTTTGTGTTTTAAGAAACAAAAGGAAGAGACGCGGCTTTCTCAGAAACGCAAATTATTTCGTAAGAACGCACACGTAAGTGTCTTTGCGCGGGGCACTAACGGGGCACTCAGTCAGCGTATAGATCGATAAAATATTTGTTCTTCTTTGCAAGTGATGCAGAGTTTTGTTTATAATATTCCTCAAGCATACTTAAAAAATATTTCTTAATAATTTATATGTGGTAATAGTTTTCAGGTGTAGTTGATACATGACTAAAGTTTCCTCAACGCTCGTTTAGTCGTATAATTAATTTCGGCTGTTATCTGCAACTTCATTTTTACCGATGTTAGGAAATAATTCATACCCCTTTGAAAATATTTCACACGTGAAGCATAAAACTATAAGTTACTTATAAATGTGTTCCTGGCATTTCCTACTTTTTCCGTTCCGTCAGGACATGATGTCTCCTTTTTACATGCAAAGTATAGGAAAATAATTAATCACTTAATTTCTGAGGTCTAGTACCAACGACGGGACAAAATTCATCAGAATATGCTGAAGACTTCGCGCCTATGTGTGCTTGTGGCATGGGAATATGTGCCGGAACATGATTGGTGATAATATGCGCAATTAAGTGTTAATTTTTGTTAATCATGAAAGAAGAATGCAATGGAACGGCGCTATATCAACAAAAAACATGTAAACAGTGGTTTTGAAAAGCGGAGCTCAAACTATGTTTATATTTACACGCGGCGTAAAGGCTGAAATTAAGAAGGAAATTTAAAAATCGTCACGTACCGTGAATGTCCTACAGCAAGTTTTACACCTGACCAGGTAAAAATTGATAATTTTTTTTGTTTCCTACTTGTCACTGATGCAGATATCTTCAGAGTGCGTGATTAACTATGATCCAACAGGAAGTGAGACTGAAATTCGTGGGTGTTTGATGTCTAGCTTGCCTTGAAATTAATTTATTGGCTGTTCACGGTTAATTGAGCACCTTTGAAATCATTCTTTGAAAAATATCACTGTCCCTGCATGCATGTATTTTAACAGGCACACTGAATGATAAGCGTTCAGTAAAGTTGGTAGTGACGGAAGTAAAGTAGTCCTACGCCTTAGCGTAGATTTGACAGTACCATGTAAATGTTTGTAAATACTGAAGTTATTTCTGTTGNTAAAGTAGTCCTACGCCTTAGCGTAGATTTGACAGTACCATGTAAATGTTTGTAAATACTGAAGTTATTTCTGTTGTTTCATGTATTTATTTAATGCGTATAAGAGTAAGATTCACGAAATTGATAAAATGTTTACTTTTCTAATAATTTCACAGTTTCACTTGGCCAAGAAGATAAATAAAGTTATCAGGCCTATGGGAATGTTAATTTTACATATGATGGAAGAATACACAATGTGCATGCAAGTAGATCTTAAGCAGGGCTTCCAAAAGTGAGCTTTTTACCGCGAACAGCATATAAGAACATTTACCGTCCAAATTAATGAACACGATTAAAATTTATTATAAAAATTACTGCACACAAGTACAAAATATAAATTTATGAGTTAATTTAATATGGGGAAAATAAACTTCAATTGCGATAAGACAAGGCATTAGCGAAATAACTACTGTAAATTCCAGTAGGGAATCAACTTTGCACCGCGCAGTTTCACTACAGTAGGTTGACACACTAAAGTGCTTTCGACACGGGCTTGCCAGCGCATATTCTCATAGCCGAGGTGGCACAAGTTATGCATCCCTTTGCAAGGCTGGCTGGATTACCTCATACATATTACATAACGCAATTTTTGGAGAAGGCAAACGTAATTACTGCGCGCGATGATTTATGTAGTGGCGAGCTTAGCGCACACAAAATATCTCAACAAGTTTTATCCCGAGCACAAGTCACCGCATTTCATTTATTTTTTGTGACCTTTCTATTTTTAGTTTTCTGTGCTGTTTTAAATAATGGCTCNCACAAGTCACCGCATTTCATTTATTTTTTGTGTCCTTTCTATTTTTAGTTTTCTGTGCTGTTTTAAATAATGGCTCTGGACTGTGAAAAATTGACGAATTTTTTTGGACGAATTTAATTTTCATTAACAATAATTATTTTACAGAAAATAATTGTAAGTTTCTAAAAANCACAAGTCACCGCATTTCATTTATTTTTTGTGACCTTTCTATTTTTAGTTTTCTGTGCTGTTTTAAATAATGGCTCGGGACTGTAAAAAATTTACGAATTTTTTTGGACGAATTTAATTTTCATTAACAATAATTATTTTACAGAAAATAATTGTAAGTTTCTAAAAACNACGAATTTTTTTGGACGAATTTAATTTTCATTAACAATAATTATTTTACAGAAAATAATTGTAAGTTTCTAAAAACCTGAAAACTATTGTATTTTTTTAGCAGGAATGATTGTTTGGTTGGAAATTTTAGGGTTAAAGAGAACTTAACTATAATGATAACTTATACATTTGTTAATGCCAATTCATAGTTAGAGGAAGAATTCGTGTTTTTATACCAAAACAAACTCAAAAAGAGGTAGGCTTTCTTTACAAGTAGGTACTTTTTACAATTTAAATCGTGAGTAATGTATTTATTTTGCGCACATGTTTCCAGTACGATAATTATTTTAAACACTTAATTTCAACATATGTATCTCTATCAAGCTGTTAAGTACACAACTAGCAAAAGCGTTTTTTTTNTATTTTAAACACTTAATTTCAACATATGTATCTCTATCAAGCTGTTAAGTACACAACTAGCAAAAGCGTTTTTTTTTCTTGGGGAAAACATGGTTGTTGCTTTTCAATGTATTGTACAATGACTGAAAATATTTTCATTCTTCANTTTTTTTTTCTTGGGGAAAACATGGTTGTTGCTTTTCAATGTATTGTACAATGACTGAAAATATTTTCATTCTTCATATCCCAATTTTCTATGGCTATACAGTATTCTGATACTTTTGTACTGAACATCCGTAATTGGCCTGAAAAGAGTTAAGCTGTGTCGCCAAATGATAAAATAAAATGCAATATGAAGTAATGGTAAAAAAATGTTTGAACATACAAATTTTCGGAATATGCAAATGTTTCTATAAAAAATATAAAAATTAATTAGTTTGTACTTTCACGTATTAAATTCCCCACATTTCTTTCGTTCGACTTCCAGTATCCATTCGTCTGAGGTTTTCTGCACCATTTTCCTGCTCTTGTAGTGCCGTTCTTGCCCATTGAGCCGTTACCAGCCTGTCAAAAAGTTTTTATTAACCCATTCAGTCCCCTTGTCTATTATAGAGGACATGTTGCACATGAAGGATATTTATGGTCGGCACTGTACACAACAAGGAAGCAGAGACCAGGGTTTTGTGCGACTTCCTTGCGAGTGACCTGATTTGTTGAAGTTTCAGCATCACTCATTTGCGAATGGGTAATTCTGACGTCAAAGAAAATGCAGCACCTTGTTCACTGATTGCGGGAAGCAGACCCGACACAGGTACAACGCCCATAAAAAAATTTCATGATTGCAACACTCGAGCTCGTAAATTAATTCAGGACTGAACGGGTTAAAATAAAGGACAACGGTCGTCGGCGCACGCACGATCCCACTGCAGCGAAATCGGTGGACGCTGTCCGCTGCGAGTGGCATTTTTTATGTTTGCCGCATTTCAAGTGCGCGGCGCTTCACTAAGCCCGTGGCCTGACGTGACCTTGCCCACTCCACTATCGTTCGCTGTTCCCAAAAAAATAAATTTCACGGGCATGAGAGTAAGAAAAAATACTGAAGTGGCGAGTTCACATCTGCCCTATCTCAAGCCATCAGATTGATCAATGCGTGTGAAAATGAGNGAAAAAATACTGAAGTGGCGAGTTCACATCTGCCCTATCTCAAGCCATCAGATTGATCAATGCGTGTGAAAATGAGTGTGTTTAGAAAAAACATGCTCACTTTAAGCAAATGCCTAGGTAAGCTCCCGAAATGCGTATCTTTGGTATGTCGAAACGCCCGTGGGTTTAACTCATTCGGTTTATACATATATTTCCGAGATCAAGTTTTGCAATCACGTAATGTTTTGACACGCGCTTTACGTGTACTGAGCATTTTTTTTTACCAGTAAACAACATGCTGCTTGCTCGATGATATTGGCAATAACAGTTCATGTCGAAGATGTGTAGAAAACTTCACGAAATTAGATTAGCCACAAGGAAGACTAGGCGCAGATGTATACAGTATACCGGTCATAGTGTCTTTCGTATACAACGTGTCCATAATCCCCGACACGATGACTGAGCGGATTTTTATGCTTGTTAACTACTACGGGAACAAATAAATATTATCTTTTTTAACGTAGCTAACAATNAGCAGAATAAGAAGAACAATGATAGGGTATATATTTTGTTCACTGCCTTAGCAACTCAATTAAGAGATAAACCATAGTATCAAGCTAAAATAACGACCAGTACAGCTCGCTGAGTAAATAACACCTTTATCACTCACAGCTTGGTCCAACACCTAAATTGCAGTTATCAATGTTCCTCAGAGGCAGCTAGAATAAAATGAATTGATGTTGTCAGATGCCAGTTTTTTTTTACAAAAAATAAACAACTATGTAATAAATTATTGTAAAATGTCCACCTTATCAGTAAGAAATAAACCTACTGAGAGAAATGGAATTAAAGTGAGGTTATCAGTCCATTTACCACAACTTCTAGCCCATTAAATTAATGAACACTTTCCATGACTTTGCCTATTTATCTTCACGTCAACTACTGCCATTTGTTCATGAACTGATGTCCTGGCATCAGTTATCTCTTGCTGACCTATCTGTAAACGAACTACTCATTCTTTTGATGGGTCTATTTTATTGGACAGTCATTTAGGAAGGGCGGAGAAAAGTTAATAATACCAGAACAATAATAGCACTTCGAGTCTAGTCTAGCGTCTTACGAACTCGATGTCCACAGTCCCTAATACGAAATCTGCTGACAGTCAGAAGTACGTCATCTCTCTCCACCAACGCAAGAACTGCCTTGCGAGCTCAACATTCACAACACAGTCGTCATAATTATACACGATATACTTAACGTTCTTTATGTACTTCTTGATATTCATTATGGATTTGCTTTAAGTCAGTATAGGGGCGAGCTGAAATTAATCCAGTTTAACTCCCCTTGCATGTACAATGAAATTCACAGACCATCGTACAGAAAATACTTCTTTCGTGTCTTTCGCTTTTATGAGTTTTGATTATGCTCTTTTACTAAGATGATTGTAAAGAGTGAGTGTTTGACTGAAAACATTTGGGTGGCTCTAAACAGTGAGGTATTGAGAGCCGATGAGGGTGATTGAGGTGAGTATGAAGCAGCGCCGGAAGAAATGGCAGGGAGACGGAAGATCCCCGAGAAAACTCGCCGACCACAAAACTTAAATTACCTAAAATATGAATTCATTGCTGTTTCCTGCGACTTCCTGTCTTAAAACACTGATAAAACTTATCAATATAATGTTAGGGAAATAGTTATCACAAAGAAGTGGGGTTACTAGATAAACATCTTGTGGCAAAACAACGTTCCAAACTTTTGAGGGGGCACGACTTTTGACCCCTCCACCCCCCTTAATCCGATGAGGGTGACAAGTCAGTAGGAGCCCCCATTAAGACACTTTTGTATATCTTATAAATTATATTTTGGCCCGATCGATACGTAAATTATAATCTGCATAAAAGTTAGAGTACACCTTCTAACTTAAAAGCGTATTTGTATATGAATATCAGAAATACATCATAACAATTCATAATACACAATATATCAACGTATCTATTTGATGAAAAGCAGTTCGGGTGTCCATTTACTCTATTTATGGCGACCTTTACTAAATTTAGGTATAATCCATTTCATATAAGTTCAGTAAACTTTATCAGTTCCAGAAAAGTAGTGCTACCACAATTTATCCTTCCGCCACAGCCCATCTGTCTGCGACGAAAACAATGGGTATAAACAAATGCTATGATCAATTTCTGCCATCCGTTACTCACAGAGTTCACTAGCCAGTAATTTCAGAAACGTCAGATATTGGAATGGAAAGATTTGAGAGGCTCTTAACATTGATATCTTGAGAACCGATGAAGGCAAAGTGAGGTTAGTATGGAGCAGCATCAGAATGAATTGGGGGAGGGGGGTAGGATATCACCGAATAAACCCGCCCACCGGCATCGTCCGACGCGATTCCCACATGCGAAAATCCGGGAGCTACCCCGTCGGGAATCGGAACTGGTTCGCCCAAGTGGGAGGCGAGTAGTCTAACCACTACACCACTGCGGCCCCTAACGTGAGATTCTGTTCCGATAGAGCTGACGAGCTCTGATGATCCCTGGCGCTGGTTTCCGCGTACAGCTAGGCAACACACTGCGCGTGGCTGTGTTGATTAATGATAGCACTGAGTTTACTGATGCTCCTCAGGTTGTACAGTGACAGTGAAACAAGGTTTTGGCAGACGATTCAAGTTGTCGTATGTTCTCTGAGATATTTAAAATAGGTGAATTGTAGATTCATTAATAAAACAGTCCTTGCAGAAATTCCAAACAAAAGCAGTACAAAAATAAAATCCAAAAAAAATTATATTTTTATAATAATTAATTTTCTTTGGTAAAACTATTAACAACAATAGTTTACTATGCGCAAGAAGTATTTTAATTCGAGAGAGAAATAAGGTAATATCCAGATACATAATTTAATATATTTTCATTAATTTTAATTGGTACCAATGCCAGGCGTTCGAAACACTGAATTACTTCATATTTACTCTTTAATGCGGGCTGTTCCCTTACTGCTGGCGAACAATGATTAACCATCAACGATCCCAGTGCTCATCAGCAGTAACGGAAGGTGGCCAATGTAGGTTACCATTCCAACTTATTTAATTTTTGTTATGGTTTAGTGATAATGCTGGGGCTCTGTTTATTTTATTACGGGTGGAAGGAGTTGGAAAGGGCAGGGAGAGCTTTACTTTAACGTCTTTCATAAGACGCCACCTAGTTTCGCAGCCATTCTTAAGATACAGTATCATTTTTTAGTATATATTGTTTAAATTTACCAGTGGGAAATTTTGCTCGTACAGAATTAACATTCAAATTATCATATCAGGGAAAGTTTTAACTTAACCGAAATAACAAAACGGTATAAATATGCTGTTCTTTGTACCGATGTGAATAATAAACACAATTGGTATGACCGTTAATATTTTTGGCGAAGGTAGCATTACACTCGGATTTTCCATATAGTAAACGTGTTATTCTTAGTCTAAAAGACCGCTTTGAAATAGTGTTTTTCTAGGCCNTGTTTTTATAGGCCACGTACATTTCAAACATTCTGCTAACTGTTTGGGAATATATTATTTACAAAACATACTGACTTACTGTTAGTAATTTCTATTTGCATTTCCTGAACGCATGTTGTTTTACAGTAATTCTTGGACACGTTTGTCTGCCACTGATACGAAATAATTTGCAAAATCACTTCGCCGGTATCCCGAAACTAATAAACTGCGGAACGAAAATAAATGATGGCGCTTCATGACCATACGGAAAATGACTGACCAAGTAATACACGTGTCAATAATATTACATTTCTCGCATGTAAGAGCACTAGAAAGACATCCCTACAACCAATAATATTTAATGAAAGTAGATACAAAAATAATTAACTTCCGATACAGTATTCCGATAACACCAGTAGGACACTCGCNTTTAATGAAAGTAGATACAAAAATAATTAACTTCCGATACAGTATTCCGATAACACCAGTAGGACACTCGCATAAATGTGACGAAAAATGGCGTACACAGAGCTGGAAACGTTTCACTGAATTTAAGTGTCCATATTCTAAGCCGTATTTGCTAAACATATTTTTAAACCAATTACGTAAAAGCAAAAAAAAAAAAAATAATTACGTATTTTAAAGACATAATTAAAACCATATATGTTCTAATTATGATTGAAGTTAAGAAATCACATTTTTTAGTTCTGAGTACTACTATCTTCAATAATCATCATTAATATCGCCAACATAAAAATGTGAATCCCGCAACAACTCATTACACGATATAACACTTCGCAAACGAGAGTGTTTACTTTTTACGTAGTGTGTAGATTGGCCACATTGTCTAAATTTATTGTACTTATATGATATTAAATGCAGTATATGAGGTAATGTATACCCTGCCTCCTAGTTGTTACGTCAATGAGGATCCCAACAATGCATAGTCTTTTTTCTTTAAGAATTGTCTTTCTGTGTAACTATAAAACTTTAATTTTTATACAACAGTCGGAACATCTAAAAAGATAATTTAAAAAAACATTTTTTAAGTAATAAAAATTAAATTAATTTTTCTTGTGACCGCAACAAAAATATTTTTGTGACAAAAAACATTTTATAATTATTATATACAAAAGAAATGTTTCTTGTAATCTGGAATCTCCACGATTTTGTCGTAATCACTGAATAAATATTGCAACTCTACAGTACAAATGAATACGGCAGGTTTATAAAAATATTTCATAGTGGTGATGTTCTTAGAAAAGATTTTGCAATAAACTTTGGCAGTTTACAGCCTGAAGGTAATACTTTATAAATTCGCAATAATAAACAAAATTAAACTAAATTAAAATCTTACTCTCGTGCTCAAAATTTGCAGCGGCTTGTTGTTAATAAGCCGAATTTGCTATAACAATCAGTATGGCGGATGTAAGCAAGTTCATTATGTTATTTTGCAGTTCGCATAGTTGAGTAACACAATTTTTAATATCTCGAAGCTCTGCTTCCACGCTAGTTGCAAAGGCAAAGAAGACGCAGCAAAGAAAAACGGTTTTGTGCTAATTTTAATTCCGCAACTGTGCACAGAAGCACTGAAAGTCAAGAAGAACTGTAATTGAATTTCCAGCATGTTCACTCGGGGAATTTAAGTATACTTGTTTTAACTGGTAAATTAAATATTTATTTTGTTTCATGATGAGGTTATGTTACTCTGCCCTGGAGGTAAGTCGAATTTAGTTCACTTCAGTTTCACGAGCTCTCGTTTTTTTCTTCTTCCTTCTTATTCCATCAACATGCCGCTCTTAACAGGGATTATATAACTTCGTAACGCAAACCGTTTTCAATGTGAGACTTCTCTGGGTTCGAGGATCAGAGTAAACTGCAAAATCCAATTAGAAACAATGTTAATGATAATAAAATCGTAGTCACTGGAAGTCAGTTAAGAACGTTGTAGTCTAGAGAGGAAGGTAAATTGATCGAGAAAGGGCGTCTTGGTGTTGTATTCAAAGATTTGAAACTTGCTCCTTATATGTATATATATTATTTTTTCTTCGCAAAAATCATGTTCGCATTGGAGGCTTGGATGGTTTTTACACAAGAGATTAAAATTGTTGTGGCGGAAAATGAGAAAATAAAATTTACTTGCAACTTTTAAATAAATTTGAAGGCGTTTGTGCACTATCCGCCGTACAAAATGTGCTGGGAGAAAAAAAAAAANCTTGCAACTTTTAAATAAATTTGAAGGCGTTTGTGCACTATCCGCCGTACAAAATGTGCTGGGAGAAAAAAAAAAAGGAAGGGAGATGTGTGCTTGCCAATCGTTGTATTCTTTTTTGCGTTAACTGGAAAAAAAACAGATTTTTTATGTCAACATGTTTATCGAAACGCTTTTTAGATTGTCACAATATATGATCACTGTAAAATACAGTTCAGTCACGGCTTTATAGTTTGTAAATGAGACGAAGATATTTATTATTAGCGGCAGACAATTTTTATTGGTACAGAAAAAAGGAAACATAACTTAACACTCAGGCGATAGAGAATAATGATGAAAAGCCTTTCAGACAAGTGCATTTCTTATCGTTACGTAAAAATCTGTGAATAATTTTTTAGCTATACGTAGCTGTCTCTACTCATCGTTACAGAAGAGTATTGAAAGGCAAATTGGGTTACAGGTCCGTTTGATGTATGTGTTGTCGCTTGCTCATCGGCTGCACGTGGNAAGAGTATTGAAAGGCAAATTGGGTTACAGGTCCGTTTGATGTATGTGTTGTCGCTTGCTCATCGGCTGCACGTGGCTCTAGGAACGGGCTTTGTGCGTGTTTGGATAGTGCATACTGCGGCATATTTCCTGTTGGTTTTTTGCTGTCGTCTGGCAAGTTGGCCTCCAGGGGTTGGCAGATTGTATTAGTGCCATGCTACTCGTAAGTGAGGCCATTTTCCTGTTGCGCTTGATCATAAACGCGGCTCTTTCGCTTCTGTATCTTCAGGTGTTCTGANGGTAAGTGAGGCCATTTTCCTGTTGCGCGTGATCATAAACGCGGCTCTTTCGCTTCTGTATCTTCAGGTGTTCTGATTTATAACTCAATTTCAGTTTATAGCTGGTTCTCTTGCTTACTTATTATTAATATATATGCGACAACAAACGATTAACAAGCCTCTCGCAACAAAAGATATATACAATNTCTTGCTTACTTATTATTAATATATATGCGACAACAAACGATTAACAAGCCTCTCGCAACAAAAGATATATACAATTCATCGTAAATAACCACGTACTGCTGTGCACATTAGAAATATAGTCTAAATTGCATCCGGCCAACTTACATGCTTCACACGTTCATTATAGTTGTCTTAACTTTGCAGTTATTGCCTCTGGAGTTCGAAGAATAAGAGGGTCTTTCACTTCTGTATTCTTAAGTACTATGTGGTGCCGAGATGTTTGTGTGTGGTGGTAAGGACTTGAAAACCTCATAACATAGNCTCTGTATTCTTAAGTACTATGTGGTGCCGAGATGTTTGTGTGTGGTGGTAAGGACTTGAAAACCTCATAACATAGATCAATAGAACAATTTACAGATAAGTTACAGGGAAAAATACGTGGCACTGAGCCACATTGCATACAGCGCTTTAGTATATTCGCTGTTTTATACAAATTAAAATTAATTTGAATAAATACGGAGATGAAATTGGTGTGATTGTAATTCCTAGTGAGAAATAGATCCTGTGAAAATTATACTGAACTGAGTGCGCATGAATGCAGTGCGCTGTCCCTTTGGTGTACTTTCTAGGCTAGTTAAGCTTTGTTTGCACGAGACCGAAGAATAGCCCGTAAGGAGATCTTTAGGGGGACTTCAGTTGGAAGTGACCGAGAATAGACTATAATTAAATATGACCTTCTTGAACAATACGTTCACAGGCATTGAAAGTGTAAACAAAATAAAATATTTGCATACGTTAGTTTGCGCTTCGAATAAAACATGAGGCTGGAAAATTAAAATAAATTTTCCTTCTCTTTTTTTCCCCCTCTCGAGTCCGATAGAAAGGAAACGCATTAGTGACTTCCATCCTAAACACTTGTGTCGACGCCGTCAATTCCCGGGGTCGTCCATCTTCCTTGATGAGCGCGCCGCTCATTCGCAGACGCGTTTCTCTCTCTCGTTCGTCGTCGTTGAACTCTTCTCTTCTTCTTCTTCGTGCTGCCTTTCCCCCTGGTTCCTCTCCTCTCCGTACCCCTTCTCTCTCACGTCGTGATGTGTTGCTTTCCTTTTTTTTTGCCTTCTTCGTCCGGTTTATTCGTCGCGAGCAAGAGTCAGTAATGAGCAGTCAGCGAGTAAGCCTGCGCCTGGCAAGAACCAGTGGTTTCAAACAGTTACAACACAATATGCAATTTACACGGAGCTCAAATACAGGACACATAACTGACGAAAATGTCACTGCACTGTTTTCTTCTTAGAAACAACCGCTGTCATATATATTATATGTACAAATATAATATTTNTAATTCCTAGTGAGAAATAGATCCTGTGAAAATTATACTGAACTGAGTGCGCATGAATGCAGTGCGCTGTCCCTTTGGTGTACTTTCTAGGCTAGTTAAGCTTTGTTTGCACGAGACCGAAGAATAGCCCGTAAGGAGATCTTTAGGGGGACTTCAGTTGGAAGTGACCGAGAATAGACTGTAATTAAATATGACCTTCTTGAGCAATACGTTCACAGGCATTGAAAGTGTAAACAAAATAAAATATTTGCATACGTTAGTTTGCGCTTCGAATAAAACATGAGGCTGGAAAATTAAAATAAATTTTCCTTCTCTTTTTTTCCCCCTCTCGAGTCCGATAGAAAGGAAACGCATTAGTGACTTCCATCCTAAACACTTGTGTCGACGCCGTCAATTCCCGGGGTCGTCCATCTTCCTTGATGAGCGCGCCGCTCATTCGCAGACGCGTTTCTCTCTCTCGTTCGTCGTCGTTGAACTCTTCTCTTCTTCTTCTTCGTGCTGCCTTTCCCCCTGGTTCCTCTCCTCTCCGTACCCCTTCTCTCTCACGTCGTGATGTGTTGCTTTCCTTTTTTTTTGCCTTCTTCGTCCGGTTTATTCGTCGCGAGCAAGAGTCAGTAATGAGCAGTCAGCGAGTAAGCCTGCGCCTGGCAAGAACCAGTGGTTTCAAACAGTTACAACACAATATGCAATTTACACGGAGCTCAAATACAGGACACATAACTGACAAAAATGTCACTGCACTGTTTTCTTCTTAGAAACAACCGCTGTCATATATATTATATGTACAAATATAATATTTATACATGTATGTAAATGCAGTAAACTATTTTCAATATGTTTTGAGAAAGAGACATTCCACGTTTTAACGTCACAATAATGTTAAATTTATAATTCTTTACATAAACTGGCAAAGGTCGTTGTTCACTATATACTGTTACAGTCATAACACAATNATGTTAAATTTATAATTCTTTACATAAACTGGCAAAGGTCGTTGTTCACTATATACTGTTACAGTCATAACACAATATTATGTTCGATTCGGCCACACGGAATGAAGCTAATGGAACGGGGTTTGCCCTCATTTGAATATCCCGGCAGGTAAAGTCGGATGACGCAAGCGAACCTCATCCACACTTTTATGACGCCAGTTCGCTTACTGAATTGTTATAGCTTCATTATTTCAGTTGTAAGAAACAAATTTTTGTGAACCACTGGTGCTTTACTTAGGACATAAAGTCATAAACTGCAGTGGCCGGATAATGGAATAATTCAAAAAAGAGGAAAGGTAAGTTTCAATAATCTGCAATATTAATATAAGAGCATTTGTAAATCAGGTGAGGATCCACTGTTGTTTCAGTACTTCANAGTTTCAATAATCTGCAAGATTAATATAAGAGCATTTGTAAATCAGGTGAGGATCCACTGTTGTTTCAGTACTTCATCCTGCTATGATCGTTAGTTCGATCCCACGCTCCGTCGAGCAATGATTTTCCTGGCGGGTTACCTTAAGTACAAAGTTTTGGGCGAACTATCAAACATCAAAACAAAGAGTTCCTTCCTATTTGTCTTNTGGCGGGTTACCTTAAGTACAAAGTTTTGGGCGAACTATCAAACATCAAAACAAAGAGTTCCTTCCTATTTGTCTTTCAGAACTCTTTAGCTCATACTCGCTTTCGCGATTGGGTGTTTACAACTGTTACGCTTCTTCCCGCAAATCACAGACATTNAACTCTTTAGCTCATACTCGCTTTCGCGATTGGGTGTTTACAACTGTTACGCTTCTTCCCGCAAATCACAGACATTCAGTATCGGTGTTTACTAACCCCCATTGACTCAATAAAATACCACAATATCTACCCGCGAAGACACGCGGCCAGTACCAATGGGTAAACTGCAGGTGTGCACAGAGTGCATTGAAATCTAGCATCTGTGTTATTACTGTTTTTGCGAAAAACCAGCGGTCTCTATAAATAAATATATATAAGTAAAATGGTGTAGCGGTTTCTTTTATGAGTGTACCCAATCGCTAGTTGGCTGCGCAAGCTCTGGAAGTTGTCCGTTAGTATGACTGGCTACTAAGTGCTGTGAGATATTACCTATTCTCTTTGTTTCCACCTGGCATATAAGTTACAAGATGACGTTAGTCCATGTTACTAACCAGTGATGCAATTTTGTCTGACGTGTGTGACTGAAGTTTGCGGTAGACGATTATATATATATATATATATTGTATATTATTCTTTAGCAATCTGTGTCACTATTTTGGTGCAGGTATTACTTCGGGGCTTTCCCATGTTTTATCGTGCCGTCATTCAGCAGGAGTTATATTATGCAATTGTGTGCATACTTGGTAGAACTTGTGAAGGAATATGAATAGTAAATTCATCGCGGAGGGTACCAATTATGTTTATATATTCAATATGTACCTGGTTTATAGAGTGTAGTGTAAATTGAAGATTGCGTGATGGCTTGTTTGACTTTAGTGCGAGGGGGTGACAGGGATAATGCACTCGATATTATATGCTGGAAGTGTGGCGTAGCAAAGAAAATGTAACACACACACACATTGCCGTTTAAAAAATTAAGTGGCAAAGGAGTATGCTCTCAAGATGTTCTACCGAGAAAAAAAACTTGCTATATTACATCCATAACATGCTACTTAATTCGGCGTTCTGCTCTGCATGACTAATTGCGCAAACGTAATTCACTGGGTCTGCAGTAATCCACCTAACTCACAACATTTGTTTATGGGACAAAATTGTAGTGAAATTATGAGGATAAAACACCAAGTAAATTAATTTTATTTGAAATGCAGAGAATTTCATCCATTCATAGTAACTTTTTAAAAATGCTCTGAGATTTTCTAATCTCTTTCAAACTAATCTAACTCACTGGAAATCTAACAGTGGTTAAACGCGCGGCAAAAACAAAAATAGCAAAGTTCACAGGAGCGACAAAAATCTTTTTACATTCGATGGCACGATATTAACTGAAATCACTGTAATTTGTTTGGCCTTTGGGCTGGAAAAATATTTTTACTTCTGTATAAACAAGTTCCAAAAATCATTTACAATATTCCGTCTAATATTCAGTTCATAAGCGAAGGAAAATTTTAATGTTTTAAGAAGGTCTTACAGTACGAAACTGCGTGGTGTCTGTCAGCAGTATCTATATCATAAAATAACATTTTATTAATTATATTTGACGGCCTTTACCGTACCCACACTGAGAAGCCCTAGAATAGTTGTCTTGGTATGCTTTCTACTTAAGAGTTTCTGTGGCGCAGCCTTATCAAAATGCCATACCCACAAGATTTATTATTATGAATTCGTGCTGTTGTGATGGCTGGACCAAGAGTTTCTTCCACAAGGATATGACCACAGAAAATCTTCCAAANCTATGAATTCGTGCTGTTGTGATGGCTGGACCAAGAGTTTCTTCCACAAGGATATGACCACAGAAAATCTTCCAAATGGGAAGTTGCTGATATAATCCAGAAAAAAAATCTATCTCACACTTTATAGCTGGCTTTGACATGCATCCTAGTAACGCAAATGATCCAGTTGCAAGACTATTTTTCTATTCTCGATTCAGACACCTTAAATAGAGTAAATGTTCACTTTTACTGACTTGAAAAAAACAGTTAGATAGAAAAATACAACAAATATGAATTGAATTCCTTCATAATGGTTTTAATATACCGTGACTCATTATTAACCAGTGTACTAATTTGTGCACATAACACACAGGAATATCATACTGGGCCGGTACTGTACACTGCGAAGTTGAATGGTAGATAAACTTCCGCGTTGGTAACCTATTCCGGGTATGAAAGGTTCACACTAATATAGGCTGTTTCCGGTAAATTGAGCCCTTTTGAAAGACCTGGTTCAGATCTGCTTGTAAAACTAAATGGCGTNTAATATAGGCTGTTTCCGGTAAATTGAGCCCTTTTGAAAGACCTGGTTCAGATCTGCTTGTAAAACTAAATGGCGTATGGGGAGTGCACCCAGGGCAAGGCAACACCCTCCGAGTGACGGTCTTTCCAGCTGGGACCCGTAGGTGACCGTCATCCCCGGATATGACAGAAATGAGACCCTAGAATGGAGCGGCGCTGGAATGAAGGGGCGGGGGAAACGGCAGTACCCCGAGAAAACCTGCCGGCAAGCGGCATCGTCCAGCACGATTCCCACATGCG
>NQII01002199.1:346341-382262 GCA_002778355.1 Clitarchus hookeri | reverse complement strand
AACAAAAAGTCTAAATGTAGGTAATTTTGCAACTGGAGCATAGATGTCATTCAGATCTAATACATCATCCTGTTCAAACCCTCGGGCAACTAATCTAGCTTTATACTGTTGAACATTATTTATTGGTTTTACTTTAAAAACCCATTTACTACTCACTATTTTCTCTTTTGCTGGTGCTTCACATAAACTCCAAAGTGTTTTCGAGCAAAATTCGGAAACAAGCATCCATATGTGTAACAATCGCGCGTTATTTTCATCATTTCAAATTGTTTCACAGAAATCTGTGATTCTCGGCAATGGGCAAGCGATTAGTGTGTTAGGCTGTGAGCAGAGTGGCGCAGTGGAAGCGTGCTGGGCCCATAACCTGTTGAGGTTTAATGAATAAAGGCCTTTTAATAAACGAAATGTTTTATTATACTTTAACAGCAAAACTGATACAACAATGTTGACCGTTATATATTTATCAACTAGAGAAAACAAAACACTACACAGTGTTGCCAACAACTTAAAACTGAAGTTACCAAATAATAATTATTACATTGCCATATTTTAACATAAAATATGGACATTTCGATAATATTCGAAGTTTTTTGGCATTGGAAAACATATACAGCAGATGGAGAAAATAATATGAACACCTGACATATACACAATAATTATTTATTAATAAGGTGTTGGGCCACCATTTGCTTTTAGAACAGCTGCAATTCTTCGCGGAATAGATTCGTAGAGTGTCTGAATAGTTTCCAACGGAATTTTGTCCCATTCTTGTACCAAAACATCCGCCAATTGCTTCAATGATCGAAATATGCTCCTCACTCTCTGCTCTAAAACTTCCCATAATGNTATTGAGGTCTGGCCAGGGAAGATGTTTGATTATATTCTGACGCTCCTCAAACCAAGACTGAACCTTTTCGGCTGTGTGTATGGGTGCATTATCATCTTGGAATAGGGCAGTGTTTGGCAGCAATATGCTAGTCATAGTAAAAACCTCATCATTGTGAATGTCGAGATATTCATTCGCAGTAATCCGGCCAGTGATGTGAATGAGAGGACCAGCTGAATACCACGATATAGCCGCCCAAATCATAACGGAACCTCCCCCATACTTAACTGTAGGAAGCAGGCAGTCCGGATCGTTGGCTTCTTTTGGGGTTCTTCATACATAAACCCTGCCGTGTGTGGGAAACAATGTAAACGATGATTTGTCGGACCATACCACATTCTTTCAATAATCAAGTGTCCGGTTTTTATGATCGTGGCACCACTTCTTTCGCAGCTTAGCGTTGGCTTTCGTTGAAAAGGGTTTCGCAATTGCAGCCCTTCCATGAATGTTAGCTTTCTTGAGCTCCCGCCGTACTGTTTTTGTCGAAACAGTATTACTCAAGTGAGTGTTGAGTTCTGCTGTCGCTTTTGCCGCGGTAGTTTTATGTTGTCTGGCCACAATTATTGTTAATGTTCGTCGGTCTGTCTGGGTTTCGCCCACTATTCCTCTTCGCCGATGATGTTTTACCATGTTTTGTGTATGCTGCCATTGCCGTGGATACTGCCGCTCGTGAAACGTTAAACAATTCAGCGGTTTTCGTTACAGACGCTCCCGGTAACCGAGCACCAACGATTTGCCCTCTTTCGAAGTCTGAGAGATCACACATTTCACCGATCGCTTGTTTTAACCGTCGCAGAACAAAGCGTATAATACACTGAAATATAACCTACAAGACTTGGCACGTAAACTGTGCAATACATACGCGTCGCATTATTTACACGGAAGCAGTGTTGCCAACATGCAACACAATCTACCACAATCTACCATATATTGCATGGTGTTAATTTTATTTTGTCCATCCCCTGTAAGTAGGTTTTCAGAGTGTTGTGAGTTTATTTAAGAAACGTGAAACGTCAAGCGTCAAACGTCTGGCAATGGCAATGGAAAACAAGTTTGTCTAACTGTATGAGATATACTTCATAAACTGGGTACAACTCGGAGTCTTTCAATTCTCCTTCCGTTTCCGAATAAAAAGTTTGTCTACGTTGTTCTGATTTTCACTAGTATCTAAAGATTCCAATTTTTAGTAAGAATATTACAAGACATAATGTGGTTAAGTTATTTGTTATTAGAACGAAAAAAAAAAAAATTTCAAACATTTCTCAAATAATTATGGACCTTCAGATTTTATGTGCCAAATTACTCAGCCTGTACAATCCAAGAGATATGTGACCACTAATAAAACTTACCAAATTTAATGTATGTAGTCCCACAGGGCAGATACTTACTAAATCGTGTCACCATCTGCAAGACAACATGCTAAACAGAAAAATACAACACCTAACTACAGAGGAAACACGGTAAATGAGAACACTGGCAGCTCCGATTATTTCAAACTTTTAATAGGACGTAAGAAGCAAAGTTTGGACATATTATACTTTCAATTATCAAGGTACTTGAATATGATTAAAACTACTAATTCACAACTCTCGAATTATAAATATTGCAGCCGACACTAGCTAGCAAACATTTATGTCTGAGCGTGTAAATTATACTAAAGAGCTTGTCTCTTTCCTACAGGGTCTTTGTGGCTAAAATATTATGTGCAAAGTATATATATGTGTGTGTGTGTGTAATTGTGGTGCAGGATAAAAGGTTAATTAACAAGAGCTGCAAGCTGTTTAAGATGGTTCAGACTTATTGGAGAAATAAAATGTTCATCGTCGAAGACAGCAGCTACCTGAAGTAGTTACGTAAAAATGTCATAGTAGATATCGCCGCAGCTGTAGTTGTTCCTCTTCTACGTCGAGCTATTCCCTAAATATTAAGCTCACGTGCTTATATGTGCGTAAATGCAGTCTTTGCACATTCACTTTATAAGATTGCGGGAGGCGACACTTAACTAATATTTAACACGGTTGTCGTCCGAACTCAGGCCTCTTCTTTTCTTGAAAATATGAACACGTCTTCGTACCATCGTACTTACCTGGTTTTATAGTTATTCTGACTCGTATATCAAAAAAATTAATGCAAATTCCTAGCTGTGAGATTACCTCAGATCACCACAGCTCTAGCGAAGAATCCAATATGGCTTAAAACTTCCTAAAAACAATTTAAAACGTTCGAAGAGAAAGAAAACTATTTTAACATTCTTATTATTAAATAAACATATTCTCTCATAGGCTAGCTAGTATCTTCTCACATAATTATTACATAAAATATTTCCAATATTAAAATGTTGACAACTTTCTCTCTCAAGAAGAAATTAAATTCTTTACCAATTCTGATTTTAAAAATATATATTTCTATTAAGTGTAAACAAACCTGACTAACAGTTCAGCTGGCTGATAAAACTCTAAAATACAAGAAAAACAATGCCAAAAATAATAAATTATTCGTACGGCTTTCAATTATGGTTTGTAGGCTAGTTAAACAAATTTATATTCTCGAATTATATACGTCTGTTATCACAACTCTATATAATCTAAATAATTAAAATTATAATTAAAACTCCATGTGTTACAAATGTAAAAGCAGTTACAAAAATTACATAAAGTCTCCGGCAGCACTGTGAAAGGTGCAGTCCTTCTGTAACCCTTCTTACAGCCGTCGTCGTGGCTTCTTGTAGAACCGAGCTCAGGAAATCCAGGTACAGCACGCAGCATTTCATCGTGTAATCTTCTTTTCTTGAAGTCAGCTTGCTTTTATAGGTACACCCACACGGTTCTCATGCACATGTAACAATCTTGTTCCATATCGCTGTACCTGACGTTAGAGTGCACGTTTAATTACTATATATTATTCCCCTGTGTAGCGGCTGGCAGGTTTTCTTCTCGGTTATTTGGCCACTGCACATATTCTCCTCTTGTGCAATGCGGACTCTTAAAAAAAAAATACTTTTGTTCCCTAACCAGAGGATACTATATCGATTCCGTGTTCTAACATCAACATATTTTAAGATAATCTGCTCTGGTTCTTCCTAAAATTTCTCAAAAAAAAAGTGGAGTGGGGATGCAAATGCATAATTAAAAATGAACGCTCTCTACAAGCAAGGCTGACGTCATCGTTGCCATGACGCCTTGAACTGCATCAACTCGTTAAGGCTCCCTCCTAAGTAGCTTCTTTTTCCTCGTTTGAGGCCGAGAAACGCGGAAGTGATAAGGGCGACAATTCCACGTGCATCAAGTGCGCCATCGCCGGTAAGCGCAAGGCTCTCAACTGGCGCGCGGTGTTCTCGTCGCATTGCGTGAACCTATAGGACTTTCAGCGACGAATCTATTATTTTGTTGGTGGAAAGTCTGTAGGAAGGTTCAATGCAGAGCCCTTGGG
Organism: Clitarchus hookeri; assembly: GCA_002778355.1. Classification (NCBI taxonomy): domain Eukaryota; kingdom Metazoa; phylum Arthropoda; class Insecta; order Phasmatodea; family Phasmatidae; genus Clitarchus; species Clitarchus hookeri. The sequence continues at coordinate 377,947 of NQII01002199.1, read as the reverse complement.
TAGTTTTGTGTGTATCTGGCGCGTATATTTTGAGATAAACCACTTTGACATGATTTTTTTAGACATTAAGAGTCCTCTGAAATGGTGTTTCTAATATGATTGACGTCTTGAAAGCAATGAACAACCCTCGTATGAAGTGTGTGTTTTTTCCTTAGAGCATCATATTGGACGCATATTTAATAGTTTCATAAAAACTAGTTATTTCAAACACACTGCAATGCATTTCAATGTCCAGGTAAGTGGAAATTATTTTTCAATTCAAACTTAAATAATCACTTCACATATGTCTTTAAAATAAGTGAACATAAAATCTCAGTTGTAAATAAATAAATGTGTGACGCGAACAACATAACAATTAAATTCAGTAATCATATTATCGGATGCGAACAAAAATTAAAGAATAACAATGACAAATATCATCTCATATTCTACAGACGTGGCAAAATACATCAAGGATTTCTTCATGAATTTCTGGAGTAGTCTCCTTCTGCTCTTTTTCTTCATCTTACCCACATAGCCGGGGTGTGAGGATGTTGTCCCGGTGGATGCGTTTGGAAAAATGCAGACACCACATGATTTAAATGAGCTTTGAGACCACCGATACACTGCTGAGGATCTTTCGTCAGTAAGGACTTAAGTAGGTCTGCGTTGTCAGTGTACGGATACCAAGGAGTTTCCTGCTCTCGCGAAGTTATATTTTCCACGGTCTTTTCTAGGTTCCCTTCGTCTTCTGAGTCAAAAGGTTGGTACCCTGTCAGACAGCTCGTTACTTAACAGCTGCGGTGTACCTGGGTGTCGTTCTCAACAATATTTCCGCCACCATGATCTCTAGAGCGTACGACGTGTTCTTCCTTTGCAGGAACGCAGTGCTAATGCCGAACTCTGAAAGCATTACAACGTTGGTCTGGTTTACTAAGATGTTTTCGATTTGAACATGGTGGCGGGTCGCTCCAAAGACGTGCAATGTGTGAAGAGCGAACCAGCAACTGTGTGACCAGCGTGTGTGTCTGGTCGTGTGTCAGGTATCCACAATCTTATAGCATGTCACACAAGTCACCTCCAAGTGCTAAGCCAACTACGAGGGAAACAACCACCTCACTCTGGATCTCATAATGCAGTGTGGGAGTAATGGTGCGTTCACAGCTGCCTCTAGTATCTGACGTTCCCTCGTGAAACATTCTTGCATCCTCTCCTTATTGTTGTATTTCCTGCTTTTTCATTAACTTCTTGAGAGCGCCGAGGCAACCATTGTCATCTCCTCGCGGTTTCCGTACTAAGTACACACTTTCGTATGAACCTTGACCTAGGGTATCAATCACGTTCTATCTAGTCAACATTGATGTGTTGTTGCTAAGCGATATTTTTATGGTTGTAAATAAATTAAATATTGAGAGCTTTTGTTTGAAAAGTAAAGAATGGTGCAAAGACAACAAATCATTTTTTACAGTTTGTATAATTTGAGTTGAATTGCCTTTCAGAGTGGACGACGATTGGTTGTTTCCAAAAAATTAGTTTTGATATCACTCTCGCATGACACTATAATAATAAATTCTAAAAAATATATTTTTCTGATATTGTGACATTTACTTATTCATAAAACTTATATAATTGTATTACGCACGTACAGATGAAATAAAAACCGAATTAAAAATGCAATAAATAAAGTAAAAACTAAATAATGCTTTAAAAAAGATGTTTTATTATTTTAGTAAATATTTTCATAAACAAGATGGCAGGCGAAACAATACGTTGGCCAGATACAGCTAGAGTAAAATCATGGAATGAAAATACACACTTTCGAACTAGAAATTCGACAAGTTTGGCGTGGTATTCTGTACCGAAAGTGTGTATTTTCATTCCATAATTATACTCAGGCAATGGGCAACCTAGTAACTCAAAAACCTCGGTGGTGCAAAACTTCCTTTAAGTAAGGTAGTATACCATATGTAAGATTATGAACACTTATTAAGAAAATACAGGCAGTTCCAGCTTCAACAACTTTATTAGTCAATGAGTATTCTTAGATTAGTTTTATTATTCAGGAGCTTTCTGTATGGTGATCAACTATGTCTGGAATCTTCGTCGGCTGGATCTCCTCGGTGTAGAAGCCGCCATGGATGGGTACGGTGTTACTTCTTTGAGATAGTAGGTCCCCGGAGCGTAGTTGCGTATACATCGCACACGATACAGTTCGGGGCTCCAATTCGCTGTGAACCCTTTCTCGAAGATGCCTTTCTATTTGGAGATGCACACCAGGTCACCGATTTTGGCTTTAGGCTTGAGTGGGTACTTCTTCAGAACAGCATACAAGGTCCTAAACAAGGAGTCGTCCTTGACATCTTCGGGTTTCATGCGAGTGGTCGAGTGCACTGTAAAATTATACTCGGGGACGAGTTTCGGCATTAGCTCAATCCAATTGTAGCGGCCATTACCTGCGAAACGCTTTTACATCTTGCTCTTCAGAGTCCTGTTGAACCTCTCGACGATAGAGGCTTTGAGACTGCTCTACATAGAATAATGATTTATGTTTTGTTTCTTCATCAGGGCCTTGAAATTTGCATTGTAGAATTCCTTGCCCTGGTCTGTTTGCAAGTTGATCAGGATCCGTCCTTCATGCAACACATCCGCCGTGGACTCGGTGGCGTCACGTGCATTCTTCGACTTGGCCGGTCTGGCCCAGGTGAATTTGCTAGAGACATCGATGACTGTCAGAATGTATTTCTAGCTCTTGTTGACCCAAGTATATGGTATTTATCAACGAGGTCGGCTTGAAATAGGTTGTTTACCCCGCAAATTATGACCCTGCGACAGTGGTAGTTGCGCCTGGTGGCCGCATGCAGTTCGTGGGCGATTCTCAGCCGACTCATCGCATGTAGCCTCCCTCCTTCAGTTCTTCGACGATGGATATAATATTGTTGGTGTGCAAGTAATTTTCAACACTTTGCAAATCGACCAGTAGTTTTAGTATATCCAGTAGTTCATTCGGGTCGTCCCAAAACACATAGTCAATGTTCTCGTCCCAGTCTATCTTTTTCAGACCGTCCCCACTTTTCAGTGCTGGGTCACTGAATATGTCTGTGAGAATGTAGATTTTTTTGTGATCTTGGTCTATATTAGCACAGGTCTCTGAATTATTATCTTTGTAAAGTGTGTGCATGAGTTCGAGCGTCTTGTAATCCAGCAGGTTGGGTTCTGTAAAGTCTCTGGACTCCTTGCGAAATATAAATTCGTAAAAACTGGGGTTTCCACATATCTTGTAATCGCCTACTTGGGTTATCCCAACTAGTAGAAACTATTTCATCAGCACCGAGGAACCATTTATCATTATGCCTTGTATACACTGTACATTGTGTAATTATTATGAGATGTGTCCGTAGGTACCGTAAAGCCAGAGCATTAGATTGCAGGGCTTTCTTCTGTACCTTTCTCTTGTGTGCCATATCCACATACCATTCTTCATCCCGAACCATGTTTACATCATGTTTCCTTTTCTTCGTAGGCTCAGCAATATCATCGACTTCGGTCTTCATGAATACGGGTGCTCCGTCGCTCTCCCTGAGTACACAGATACATAGAGTAATGTGTTTAAAGATTTCTCCATTTATAAGGTCTTGCGAAAGTCTAGCTCTCTTGGCAAGAAATACTTCGAGTGAACCGAATGTATCACTCGATGCAGTTCGCTAGCAATGTCCGACATCGTACTGAATACAAATAGTTACTGTTGCTATCTTTTATCGGTTTAGTCGTGAGTCTCCATCAAACGATTTTCGATCCTTTCAAGGCGTTCACTGTAGAAATTCAATATGACCTTGAAATGGTTTTCAATATCCATTTCTGTGACAAGCTGGGAAATCGAGGTAGCGAATGCATGTTCTATGGAATCTTTAAGCAATTTTAGTTTCTCTTCATGGCACATTCAGTCTGTTGGTAATTTGATATTGAACACTCGTTAAAGGCTCGTCCATTGCCATAAAATCGCGACCGATCTCGGTCTTCTCAAGATCCATCTTCGCCCCCAGCTCGGACAAGTAAATGCGAAAGAATTTTCTCTAATCAGCCGTTTAACCACCTTGTCTACGTTGGCAGGACAGGTGAAGGTGGATGGATTCTTTGGCGGGGGCGGTGGCAATGTTGAGACAGCACCGGGTACGTGCATAATGTGGCTTTGTGACTAACTGGCTGAGTTGGTGGCTGACCTTCTCTGGCGAACACCTTCCTCCTGCTTCCAGGAGTACAACCAGTAAGCACCTCGATCTGAGCTCCCCAAGACTCCAACCAGGGCAAGTGTCTTTAGCATGAAAAAATAAAGAGACGAACCATTATAGACTCTCAGAGACAGATCTAAGCTTTCCTTCACCCAGGGCATAAATTGTGATTTGCGCTCACTCCACCCTTAAACTCACTCACTCTGCCCCGCATTCCCTTGCCCTACACGGCATCCACGCAAGCTTACTGTGTAAATTCACTAAACCTAGTAATGAAGATCTCATTTGAAAACAAGATTATTAATAATGAGTAAAAGTCGAAATATTAGTAGATATTGTTTAATTTCACAGTTCCGGCCCATCCCGCACTCCCTCTAACCTGGAACCGGGACAGGCTGCCCTGCCCCCCGATACCCTGAATACCCCTAGACCTGTCCCTGTAGACTGGAACAAAATCTAAAAAGATATCATTATAAGGTGCAATGAGGGCTCTTTAGGTAAGAAAGAAAAAAAAAGGTGCTTCCTCTACACTGTTTACAACAGTAAAAAATTTAAGGAGTGCTGAAAAACAATGTTCCTGAATCAAGCATAACATTATGAGGTGCCGTTCATGCAGAGCTGCAAACAATTATTTATGAATACAATATTAAGTCTGTCTGGTTATAAGTTGATCCATTTTTATGGCTAAAGCTACCAAACTGGCTATATGGATTAAGATGAAAGATGTTTTTTGTCGTGACAGCTAGCTACGAAGACTTGTGACGTGAACTGTAATTGTACACAAGAGTTTTTAGGGCATATTTGACTGCATTATAAAGAACATTGGAATTACTAATCTCATCTTCCGAGTACTGATGAAAAATGTCGTCAATATATCTCAATATTTTGGGTTTGCTTCTTACTAACATTTCTTCCGCAAGGCGCACCATAATTTCTTCTTCACAAGTGTCATCTAACAATACTAAACTACCCAAATTCGCAAATAATTTTGTATTGTTTATAACATCGGACGTCACCATATTGTACAGAAACAGCCGCACTGACTACAGCGCCAGTCCAGGAAATATTGCACTCAGTGCGCAACCGTTTAGTAATTGTAAGTTGGAAACCGACTGCACTCAGTGCGAGTTTCGGAAATTGGAAGATGCGGCACTCTGCCATTGCGGCCGATGCTGTCCAGTGCGGTCACTGGAAGATGCTATAAATGCTACTAATATTATGGGCAACTGCTTAAACTTCCATAAGGTTTTTCAATTTGTGTCTCTGGCAAACACAATGGCTGAGCAGTAAAACAATTAAACACGAAAACTAAATATAACGCAGCTGCATGTCTAACATTATAGTTGTATGATGTAATATCTGTATCTTTCAAAACTTTTATGTTTAAAAGAAAAAAATTGAGTAGCGTACAGTAATGTTGAAACTGTCAGGATGACAACTTGCTATTTTGAACTAGATTTCATTGAAGTGTAATGACTAACTTATTTGAGTTTCTATATGAATAGCATTGTTATGCTTTTGACATGGTCAGTTCGGTCTCGGTCACAGACCACTTAGATATACGGTCTGCCTCTTTTTATCACTGTCGAATCTAAGAGCAGAGGTAGTTCAGGCCCGGCGAGTGGCCCTTAACCACCCAGCGGGGTTTTATCTGTCCTACAGGGGGTTAGGAAGAGGCTAGATTGGCCCCCTCTCAACCCCCTGCAACATAGCTATTTATAGTTGTGGAGGTTTCCCTCCGTAGCTATTTTAATGAGACCAATGCGATTCCCCAGCAAGCCTGGTACCACATAATGTTCCCCTCCTCCACACTCACGCCGCCACATTGTTGGGGTAGTGAGGCGGGAATAGCAAACACCTACCAAGTTGTTCAGTAAAACCGCGGATTTCCTTAGTTAAAGGTTGCCTGGAATATTCATTGCGAATTCTCTGCAGTCTCCCATAAACAAAAACACTCATCTAGGTTTCTTTAAAGCAACACGGCGCATCAATGCAGTTCACAATAATCTGGCGGAACCGAAGATTAGTATGTCAAGTATGGCAGAATGTAGCAGACATGACTGCAAATTTTTATACATAAGCTTGGAAATTGGTAAATTTTCAAAAAATTTAATTTTGCATATGCGATAACACTGATGGGAAACAGAGAGAAATGCAGTTTTCGCTTCATTGCTGTTTTTCTTTCATTTAGAGTACATTACCGCAAACAGTTTTGTAGTGTTCTGCAGAGAAATTTAAATATTTTACATTCTTAAGTAAAAGTGCACGACAACGAAATATTTAAAAAAACATACGCTTCAGAAAAACTGCGGGATAAAATATTTATTAAATGGATGACCTTTAAGTCGTACTCCAAAAATAACCATGATGGCATAACATTCACAAATAGAGGATCCATCTACCGGCATTTATTTTGCGAGGTGGTACACTAAAGCAATGAAATGCTGGAGGAAACTCCGGCTAGTTCTTCAAAAGTTTAGTCGCATTTATTTGCAAAGCACTGTATAAACATGTTACCAGTAGATACCCGTATATTCATGGCAAAATAAAGGAAATTAACATATACTTTGAGTACTTTAATGGCTAAAGATAATTTTGCGTTTTAGAATAAACAATTTAAAAAAAGATTAATTATTTAACATAACCAGGGCACTTGAAGAATTATATACACAAGCATACTTAAATAAAAGTTCTTTAATTTTGGTTTAATAGATGCGGTATCATTTTCTCTGGGTACCATTTGATGTTCGAGAAAAGCAGGCATTTCAGTTTACACATATTATTCAAAAAATTGTTTTGCCAATGTTATTTATTAGTAATTGTGTGAATATGAAGCCATGTCCTCTAAGAGCACTTTTTGTGTCAGCAAGGAGGGAAAATACGTCCTATAGAAATGTAACAAATTACTGATTTTTGAGGCGGTTTCGTCGCAAAACAATGGGTTGGAGCAGAGCGTTTTCCGACTATCTTCCTTCGACATGAATGTATACGGCTCCAGAATGTGTTAAAGAATAATTACTCGTGACAAACTTATTTACAAACAATATGTTGATGTATTGGTGAGATCTTACCTTACACCTGTGTATCTTCTGCTTCTTCTTCATTGCTTTCTGGAGTCTGAACACTACACGTGGCGAGTACACGATCACAACTTACGTATGCATCAAATTCGACGACCGGCTTGAAAGTTGTTTTCACCATCTGCCACAGCTTCAGTGTTTGCTGTTATCTCCTTACCAATCCCACACTTGCTAAGAGAATTGGAAATTGTTGCAGTTATTATCTTCTGCCATGATGTTGCAGTGTAGCGGATGGTTTGAAGCAGATTGATTTTCAGTGCTGTGTTCTTGTCACTCTTCTGCGAATCCAGCAGGCAAATTTCAGGATGGCGACTCGCAATTTTGAACTAGATAGCATTGAAGTGTAATGACACTTCAAAGACTGTACTGGCTTGACATNGCAGTTATTATCTTCTGCCATGATGTTGCAGTGTAGCGGATGGTTTGAAGCAGATTGATTTTCAGTGCTGTGTTCTTGTCACTCTTCTGCGAATCCAGCAGGCAAATTTAAGGATGGCGACTCGCAATTTTGAACTAGATAGCATTGAAGTGTAATGACACTTCAAAGACTGTACTGGCTTGACATTGGGCAGTAAAAATAAACATATTCAGCTGTCCAAAATTATGAATTAGAAGCATCTGCTCAGCTTCATATAAACAAAAACAGTTTTCCTCAATCTCCTCGTGAACAATTGCTTCATGACTGTGATCAAGATGTGGTATAAATTAAACTTAGCTGTGCTCTGCCTCTGAACTTACATATGCAATGATATTCCTATATTTACCTGAAATTTCTCCAATACAGACTTGATACCTGAACAAGTTCTGGTGTGTCCCACTTTGATCGTAAATCCGTTTGTAGAGTGGCATTGATTCTTGCAGTATGAATTATTCCTGCAGCATAGTTACTGGTACCTTGCACATTTTGCTTTATAATACAGGTATAAAGTCAACATCTACGGCTTACAGCTCTCAACTGGCCACAAATCTACTTTGTGCACATCCTGCAATGCAAATGTTCAAAACACATCACTTGTTATATTACTCTTTGGAATCAAAACTAAGTTGTTTAAACATTCTTTCTTTTTCTGTAGTTAGCGTTCTAATTGTTATTATGGGTTGTTAAAGAAAACTAAATAAAATATAATATTTTATTGCATTATGCAATTAGAAATGAGCATGTTATTCTCGTTCACATTTCCAGTATTACATCAATCCAGCATAAAATGGAGATGATACAAGGTTATGTAATTGTTTGATATGTTTGAAAAATGCTGCGCAATAGTGGTTTCACTTTGGGGCACTTAGGACTTCAGCTTCGGTCTACAGGCAGTTCGACGTCACTTGGTGGTGCGTCACATCGTATGTCGCAGCGCTAGCTTCTACGACTTAACGACCGATTTCCCGTTCGCCCANGTCACTTGGTGGTGCGTCACATCGTATGTCGCAGCGCTAGCTTCTACGACTTAACGACCGATTTCCCGTTCGCCCAACGGCTGTGTCTTTGATGTAAACACCATTTTGGATCACCTACTTATTTATTAAGAGTTACCTCGTGTAATAAATAAGTAGAGAAGTCTCTTGATTTAAGTAATCCTTGTTGGCAAAAGCTGCAATTTCCATTGTTGTCAACCTGCCCTACATACTCTTGGCCNCTCTTGATTTAAGTAATCCTTGTTGGCAAAAGCTGCAATTTCCATTGTTGTCAACCTGCCCTACATACTCTTGGCCTGATGTGGTTGGTGCGGCGCGGTGTTGCTGGTACAGTTGATGTGACTGGGACGGTAAGAGTGGGCCCAAGGAGCTCGTGGATGTGTGGTTCACGTCAGTGTTCAACTCAGACCTTTACAGTTTATGGTGTGAGGGTCAGCCTGAATAGGACCACAGTATTTTCCATTTAAGTATTAGGAGTTCGGGCCCCTTCCCACGTTTTACCGAGTGACTGTACATCCGGGCGAATGGCCTGCCTAACCCTGAGATCATCACCAGCAGCAACAATTGGCACCGCCTGCCGATTGTGTCTGGTGCCTAGTCGGGTATCCAAATTCACAAACCACCAAACAATATTTTTCACCGCCCATCAAAATTTCTCTTAACCCAATACCACCAAGACAACAGGCGCTAATTGGTGCCCAACGTGGGGCGTACCTATTCCTCATAATTCCTCACGTTTTTCGACCCAAAAAACATTCAAATTTCCTGTCACCTTAATCTCTCTTTGAGCATTTTTCCCAACATACCTCCCTTCCCCCTCTTCTTGATCAACACATCGACAACATCAAGAGCTCATCAGGAGCAGTGTGATCAACCTGGGACACAACACTCTAATTGCAGCCAGACGCTAGAACAATGACACATCATGTGATGTAAAAGCGCACCAAAATCAGCTTCGCAGCCACCACAAGGAATCCACCACATATTATCCTGATAATTGGGATGGAAGAATTCCTGGTGAACTTGGATACGACTGCAAATTCCAATTTCATTTAGAAGAAATAATAACGGAACCATATACAGCCCGAGAAGGAAACCACAATTTCCATGGCCCAGGAAGGAGCTTGTGTCCCGACTGAAATGAAAATAATACTCACGCCGAGTTTTCAATTACCAACAAGTTTCACATAGCTGACAATCCCGAGAGGCAGCATTCCTGGGCCAACCTTGACTACCTGTACAGCTGGTCATCATCGACTGCCATCAAGGTCGGGTATATTTAGGGACGACCAAAAGGATACATGTAACTTGGCAGAAATTTTCCGAACCGGACCTACTTCAACCTATTGCCGAGGAAGACCAAAACCATCAACACTGCTAGGAGAAACAGACTGAGCTATCCAACACTCTCTCCAAAACCCTGAATCTCCAAGAGACCATTCGCGAACTGGAAGACTCCTTCCAGAAGCAGTCCCTCATCACCGAGGGGAAATTTCCGAGAAGAATGTGCAGCTGGTGGCATCTCAACCCAGCCGTGCGGCATCTGCAGAGCAGCAGCAGGCTGACCCTGATATACAGGACTTATTGGCCAAGTAACCTAAATTCTACAAAGAGAGACCAGACTATTTGTGGACCTGCCACCACTCCAACCCCACATACTGGAAATTGTGGGTATCACACAGTCTAAGAGCAGACATATCCTACCACCAACATAAACACCTCTAAATCGGACACATTCAGGGTTAAGGAGATGTTCCGCAAGCTTAACCAAAGGTACATCTGGGACGGGGTGAGCCGAGATGTGGAGGCATACGTTCAGTAATGTCAAGTCTGCACAAGGGCCAAATCCAATGGAGCCTTGTAAAACAATACGCATTTCGTGCCGACCTACCCAGGCATGCACACTAATCGCTGTCGATCTACTGGGGTCATACCTAGTGTTTGACTAGTCTTCAGAGCTTCTTTATTTTATGCAATGTTTTCCCTAATGATTATAAGTTGTTTGCAGTAAAGTAAGTACTTTTGAAATCAATCTTGTAAAAATATCACTGCCCCTAACTGCATATAGTATAACGGGCACTGTAACTAGCACGCGCCCAGTTATTGTCTGTCTCATATAGGTTGGCGAGATTTTGACAGTCAGTGAGTGGAAACTTCAGGTAAACGTAACAAACAACGTGCCATTTACAAAATCCCGTATCANGAGATTTTGACAGTCAGTGAGTGGAAACTTCAGGTAAACGTAACAAACAACGTGCCATTTACAAAATCCCGTATCATCTGATGCATGAGCGAATGAAAATTAGTTTAATGTTGGCTTTTCTGACGGCACTGCCGACGCACATCAAACAAGCAGAAAATACGCGGATAAGTAAGAGTTCTTAGATGAATTAATACGTTTTGTTTTACGTGTTCACAAACCAGCTGTTATTAGTGTTACANTGATAAGTAAGAGTTCTTAGATGAATTAATACGTTTTGTTTTACGTGTTCACAAACCAGCTGTTATTAGTGTTACAAACTAAACTTCGCGCTAAAGTAGGAATTGATGTGTGTTCAAAATGAAACGGACATTAAAACGGTCCATGTTTAAACGAAACGCAACTTCAAACATTGGAAGTTATTTTTATGTCGTACCACCACTCTCCACATATTTCACACATGCTTGATATTAATTCCAAAACCCTACAGAAAAATCGGAGGGTATAGTTGAATATTTTTTTCAAATAATTTGGCTAAATATATTTCAAACTCTTGTCATTTTGAGCCAATAAAAGGAGACAAGTGAACTTTTACAGAGATGGAATGAAGGGGTAGGCCAAAGTGCTGCTACCTGCTGAGGTAGCTCACAACAAGCCCTACCNAACTTTTACAGAGATGGAATGAAGGGGTAGGCCAAAGTGCTGCTACCTGCTGAGGTAGCTCACAACAAGCCCTACCATGCTATCTGTCAGCAAGATCCTGAACTACAACCAGCCGGAAACAAAATATAGTTTTCTTGTTTAAAATAACAAATTTACGAACAGTTACCGATGGTTTTATTTGTCCGCTGTTAGGGCGCCTTAGTCTTCCCTCACCAGGCTATCGAGTCTTAGGCACGCCACTAAAGTCCTTGCCGTACCACACGCAATCGCGGTAGCTCAAACTTGGCTTTAAATATAATCCGCGTAGGTAGCGCGTGCAGACTTAAATTATTTCTCTTCAGATGCCGGGCGTCTTCGCCCTATCGGCAGTCTGCATTTCTGTACGGGACTCGGCCAATATCTCTCAGGCCGACGACCTTCTAGATCATCGCCTGCCTGAATGGAAAACCAAGTTACCTAAAAGCCTTAAAAACTGCATACTTAAACGACGCCTTTAAACAACGCGCCAATCACGAGACGGCTACATCATATTTTACACTTGTAACAGCCAATCTCCGTAAGTTACCAACAACATACAAGACACTAGGAAAACACAAATCAAAACTACCACTAGCTACTTATCAATAGAATACTCACAGAGACTGAGTGGAAATAAATGGGATTTAATTGAAAAGTAAATATTTTGGTTGAAACATCATGAATTAAAGGAATATCAGTGCAAATACCAAGTATTATAGGGTAGCTCTTTTTTGTTTTCAAAATGTACTTTTCTTTGAGTGGCCATAACTATAAGTGTACCCCTCTCGTATGTGTCTCTTACCTGCAATCAAAAACGCCATTATGCCTCTTCAGATNAAACGTAATTATGTCTCTTCAGACACTTTAAATTATTTCAAAATATGTAAATTAATCAATTATCAGTTGGGAGAGCATGAGACCTCAGTTCAGAGCAAGATGGCGCAATATAATTCAGATAAAATTTTATTTCTAGAAGTGTATGATTTTTTGTAAATTAGAATTTTCTAAGCATACCTTAAAATGAATTAAGAGATGATAGTTATAGCATTTCTTATTAAACTTTCTGTAATATTTTTCGTTTATCTTATTTGTCCTTTCCAAAGCCAATAAAATTGTGATTTTAACATGTCATGATGCACAAAATATGCGGTCTATTTTATTTTTTTGCGCGAGGAAGGTGTATTTATAAATAATTTCTACAATCTGGAAGGCATTTCATACAAATACAAAGTAATGGTTTTTTTGGTGACCACTTCTTTTAAAGGAAACCCACTTTNTAAGGAGATCCACTTTACTTCTACCTTAAGATCGAGGTCTTGACAGCCGATGAGGGTGAAGTGAAGAGAGAGTGAAGCAGCGCCAGAATGCAAGGGCGGGGGAAACGGGAGGTTTCCAGGTGCGAAAATCCGGTGGAAGGCGAGTAGTCTGACCACTGCACCACCGCGGCCCCTGCCACCAGCGAGACTTGTCTTCTCGTGGAAGAGTCAAGACGCAAGTTGCTGGTGCCAAAGCGTCTGTCACCGCTACGACGATGCTCGTGATAAACGGTTCCAAGACTAAGTCGCCGANGTCTTCTCGTGGAAGAGTCGAGACGTAAGTTGCTGGTGCCAAAGCGTCTGTCACCGCTACGACGATGCTCGTGATAAACGGTTCCAAGACTAAGTCGCCGAGTCACGACGACCTTGAGAGCAGATAAACGCGGATAACAACTCACTTTGGTACTTAAAGATAAGTGTTTTCCACCATCTCACCGTAGCATGACACCTCGCTCACATGAAAAGGTAAGTCGACTGTTAACGTTATACTCATTTTCGTTGTTTCGCATCCAGAGGCGCGATAAATCACAAACTACTTTTCTGAATGTATATGGTAACCTTTTTGTGGTATTTATACCCACTTTAATTTATGGTTTTAGGTGTTGCGAACAACACATTATATGATGCTTGCTGTACTCAAGTCGACACAACTCTTGTTTCGTTGACACAGCCAATGGGCTGTAGGGCNACTCAAGTCGACACAACTCTTGTTTCGTTGACACAGCCAATGGGCTGTAGGGCTTTGTGTTCTGCTACAGTAATATGATCCAATCATAACGTCTACCAGTAACACGGTTCGCGAATCACTTACCCACACGTCAGATCTCTCGCCATTGAGCTTCGCAGTGTGCAGTACAGACCAAAAATCACCCACATTTACACAATGTATACAGTTGTATGCACTAGGTATGATTGAGTTATTTTAAGCACATAATCAAATAAAATATTAATTATATAAAATATATTAATTTCATAACTAAAATAATATAATTAAAGTAAATAAATGTAGATAAATAAATTCTGGTATTAACACGGTTAAATCGTAACACTTTTTTTTTGTGAAAATAATTTTTCCTGCTCAAAACTGCTGCACCCGGAGACAATCTGAAACTGTTAGATAGAAAGACGTATTGCTTTTTCGTTAATTCACACTGTTATATGCGATTATTAGCTGACGTCCTGACGGATGGTAAAATCTTTAGTTCAGTTCATGATCATGCACTTATAACAGTTTTATAGACACGAATTTTTTTTGTATTTTATCATTATGGACATCAAAGAAGATTCTGTACGGCTATCAATGCTATTTTGCCACAAAACAGTTTATTGGAGAAAAGAATATTAATTTTTCTGTCACCAAAATTTTCAAGTTTTCACTTCGTAATATCAGTTGTTAGTTGGAGCAAAAATGTTACATTCCCAGCAGAAAACTGGTTACTGGGCCTCATAAATCAGAAAATTGTTTTGCGAGTTTTGACTTGTGCATGTAAATACTGCAAACAGGCCGGATGTCTTTCTCACCCTTTTTATTAATTTATTATTTTTTCAATTCACAGCGACAATGTCAGGTATAATATCATTAATTTAATTAAAATATTATAAATAAGTGACTTTGTTGAAAACTACAAAATAATTCGGAATTTGTAGTAAAGTCGAAATTAAGTTATTTAATTAACTAGTTACAACATTATAAAATTTACTGTAGCAAAATACATTCTTTTAACTTATATTATTAGGCATTATTTCTAGCTTCCATTTGGCCAAAGGCATTGACGTCACATGCAGTTTCTCTCTCTCCCCATAGATAAATGTTTATATGTATATATACACATACTGTGATTCTGGGGTCCGTTTGTAGATGTACATCTTGTGCTATGTGGGGATTATCTTGCGCCCAGTAACTGGTTGTCGGTTCATATGATCATTCAGATGGAAGCACGCTTCGTCACTTAACATAATATCTGCACAGTTAATGTCACTGTTAGTTGCCCAATTACAAAATTCCTCTCGACGGTCTCTATAGTCACCTTAAAGTTCCTGCACGAACTGTGTGGGATAAGGATGAAATTTATGACGTTGCAGGATACGATGCACTGAGGTTTTAGGAATACCACTTCCATATGCAATCTTTCTCACGGATGGTGTGGGACTTGCCGTTGCCTTAGCAAGGACCACAATACTACTGTCATCATCGGTCGAGGTTCGTAGGCGCCATGCGCGTCGCCTGCTGTAGAACAGGTCCCTTTAATGAGTTGGAAGATTCCACACACAGATCGCGGCTTGCTTTTGTTTTGTCTGGATGGCCACGGTGGAGTCCATTACATGTTTACCGCTGAGAGAGGCCTAAGGCGTGCAGCGGCACCAGTTCGGTCTTCTCCTGCATGCCCCATGTCTGTCTACCTGCAATACAAAACGCGTTAACATTACATTTCCAACAACTTTCATAAATGTATATACTATTTTCATACATGCATATAAATTTACATGACGTTGAAGCTATGATACCGGACTTTTGGGATTTCCTGTATATACATGATTTCAATGAACCAGTGTTACAACTTAATAAGGGTGGAGGTGAAATGAGACATATTCTATTAAGATACCCATGTCCCGAAATGCGTCCTTATACCAAAAATGGCGATAATAGCGAGCAAGAGTGGCGTCGGGTATTCAGGCAGGTGCATGTGAATCAGTGTTTTAAATCAGGTTTATTACGCACAAAGAGACTACGGGAACTGCTCCAAATTGTCTCCTCCATATTCGATGCATTCTCTGCAGCACCGCAGCACGTTACGGTGCACATCAGTGAAGATGGCCGGCGTGTCCTTGATGTTCTCGAATGCTGCACGGATCCTGGCCTCAAGTTCTTCCCTGGCATTCACAGGAGTGTCGTACACTAGTGTTTTTTACGTGGCTCCAAAGGTAGAAATCCATAGGCGTTAAGTCGGGGGAGCGGGGTGACCAGACTATGGGACCTCCCCATCCAGTCCATAGATGTCCAAAAGCGGTGGCTCTGTGTTGACGTACGTAGCGGCCGCAGTGAGCTGGTGCGCCATCACACTGGGACCACGTGGCCTCTCAAATATCCAGACTCACATCCACCAACATGACTGTCAGCAACCTCCGCAAGAAATGCCGATGCGTTGCAGTGTTGAGAAGTGGTGGCGAAATGTGCGGCCCTATTAAACTGTCGTTTATCACCCCAGCTCAGACGTTTACTGAAAANTGAGAAGTGGTGGCGAAATGTGCGGCCCTATTAAACTGTCGTTTATCACCCCAGCTCAGACGTTTACTGAAAACCTATGTTGATGCCTGGGTACGTCGTGTGGTGGTGTTCCTCGGTCAATTTTTGTATAAGGACGCATTTCCGGACATAAGTACCTTAATGGAACATATTTACTCTCATATACCACCGCTATTAATTTATAACACTTTTTCACTTACATCCTGTACGTATATACATATATATCAATGCCCGTGCCATTTTCCACCTATACGAATTAACATCATCTTCACGCTCATATTTTCTCCTCACAGGAGTATGAAACTTTAAATTAAATGCATGCTGCATTTGAAGCTCGAGTCACCATTTACATGCATGTGTTAAGGTATTGCTTAAAGAAACAATTACGCGTATAATTAATTTTTAAAACTTTCACATATATCTGTTTAGCATTCTTTTTCATAGCTGATCTAACACTAGATAAAAATCGTCTCCTGAGATAGAATAACAATTTTTCTGGAAAGCAAGAACGACAAGAAACCAAACAGTAAGATCTGTCATCTACTCTTCTTAAGATATAAAACCATTATTGCAATGAAAATAAATGATCAATATTATTCAATTGTGAATACAATACTTACTCATTCAATTACTTCTCATTAAATTACTGCTCTTTACAATATCAAAATATATTGATAACTCACGTCTTATTCGGAGATCTTCTTTCCTGTTTTTCTTTGTGGAAAGGAATTGATAATGTCTGTGAAGTTCATATCGTGCAGCATCTTCCCCGTGATATTTTGGAATGCCAGGCCCGATAACTTATCCAATGGTTGACCGTCAGTAGTTTTCCCACACGCCGTAAAGTAAAGGAGGAGCATTCACTTGAACAGCTGGTCACTCGAGCACTCAATATTATAATGAATGCTATGCTTGCATTTGGATACGCTTCAAAAATCCTNTTGAACAGCTGGTCACTCGAGCACTCAATATTATAATGAATGCTATGCTTGCATTTGGATACGCTTCAAAAATCCTATTTGACGTAGAAATATGCATAACTTGTTTACGTTTTTATTTCCTTCGTCTTCAATTCGTAGAGGGAATATGGGGTAGAGCGATCTCGCTGGCTGCTCACAACCAAACTTGGTCTCCCAACATTGAGCTGCTTTGTTGCCAACACGTTTATCATTGACAACGTGGATATGGTTTGAAGTTAGAAGATTGCTAATTTAAACAAGTGCTTTGAAATGTTTGCATAATTCCTCTAACCAATTTTTAAAGCTCTAATACTATAGTGAAATTGGCAAAAGGATTTTTTTCATATAAAATTTTTGTGTTTCGAAAATTTGTGTTAACAAACACGTTCGACACTGCTGATCGTGTGACTTTGGCAGTTGCGTTGTTTTGGAGTAGGTCAATGTTGTGGTACATGCGCAGAAGACGAAGAATCGGTTGTCTGGGGCCCACCACATCCTTAGCTATGCTTCAAATGGTCGTATCGTCAGATGTTATCTACGGTGCGACCCGACATCTCGTCTACTACATATAGTTCAAGGTCACTCTCGTAATATGCCAATTCACGCGCAGCTAAAGACATGCGTGCTGGTTCATGTGTGCTGAGATTTTCTGGAAAATCCAACTTCTCATGAAGCCTGCTATAACGAACACTCCGCATGTGCAACTCTGGCCTCATTGTATCCAGAATGAGTCTTCTTTTCCTTCCCTCATAAAATGTATACATTTTTAGGTTGCTCAAAGACTTTGCAAAACGTTCGTAATTACCAAAAAATTTCCTGATTCTCTTAAATTTGCAACAAAGTATATGTTAACAATTTTCCCTAAACGTATGTTTACTGAATCCAGTTTGGTGGTAACAGCATTGAATATGAGATCTTTATTTCGCTTACGCTGACAGATTTTAATGTAACGAAGGTACACCTAAATAGAAAAAGTATTATTTTATAAAAAAAAGAACGAATGTGCTGATTAGATAAGAGATGTATGCGGTTTCTAACATCTGTTTTCAGCGCCAGTGAGGGTAAAGTGAAGTGCAGGTGGATAGGAGAGACGGAATGTAATGGTGGAAGAAACGGAAGTACTCTGAGAATATACAGCAGGCAACAACCACGTCCGCCATGTTTCCCACTTGCGAAGATCCAGATGATGCAAGTTCTATTGGCGAAACGTAAGGCAATTCTGGTGAGGTGATCAGAAGAGGGTAAGTCAGTCTACCACATCTTCAGTCAATGTACACCACTTTTCTGTGACTGTGAATACAATAACTAGTATTTGGANGTAAGTCAGTCTACCACATCTTCAGTCAATGTACACCACTTTTCTGTGACTGTGAATACAATAACTAGTATTTGGACACCGGATAACTTTCAGCGACAACGTTTTGTCAAAAGGATAACATGTATTCACCAATACTTACACGTTAGTAAGTATAGGTTCCATGTGAATGACAGCAAAGATAGCTCAAATGGAATTCACATAGTTTTGAAATAGTATTTTTATTACTTTTATTTACAATTTATATTATGTATTAGATTATTTGTGCTCATATAACATAGGTATATTTTTTGCATCCCTATAAATTNATGTATTAGATTATTTGTGCTCATATAACATAGGTATATTTTTTGCATCCCTATAAATTGTGTTGATTTGCTGATTCTCCCAAATGTTTTGCTCGTACACAATTATAACAATAGCCTACATTGATTTTTTTTTTCAATTTTTGGCAGGAAGTTGCCAAAATAATTTTTGTAGCACTACGAAACGTTCTCTTGTAAAAGTTGCAGTACATATATTTGTAAAATTAGAATTTTAAATTTTTTTTTTTCTTTAATTATATGATTAAAATTAGGGGAAAATAATACTTGTATACTGTTATCGAAAAATGCAATGAAAAATAATATAGGCGGAAAATATTTTAAATTTTATTCACACAAAAAGGAAATAAAATATTGCTAGAATCGAACCTGCATCCTTCGGGTTACAACACAAGCACTTCATCACACGACCACTAATTTTTTGTAAACATTTCTATTTGATCTTTGAGAATATTTGATAACACGTTCCCACATAGAGTGACTAGTACAAACGTATACAAAATAATACCCACTCTTTACCCGGGTCTCGAAACCGGAATCCCTCGCACCGTAAGTCGGCACACAACCAGTTGCGCCACGAAGATAGACAGCTCCTGAAAATTAATTCTGTTTTACTGGTAAAATTGTAATTTAACTCCGGCAAGAACAAAATAATCTCCCCTCTTGGGAAGGACATTAAGACTACAGGTGGATTGAACAGGTGGACAGTAGGCGATTTGTAATTGCAGAATATTTAGTTTTATGAACTTTGCGTCGGGTGATAATTTCTAGNAACAGGTGGACAGTAGGCGATTTGTAATTGCAGAATATTTAGTTTTATGAACTTTGCGTCGGGTGATAATTTCTAGCATTGCAAAGCAACAAATTATCAGTAAAGTATGCTAGATTATTTCCAAAAATAATCGGACAGGGTAAATACATTCAGCAGCGTGATTGCTTCAACTATCTTTCCCGGAAAGTAAGCGNGTTCCAAAAATAATCGGACAGGGTAAATACATTCAGCAGCGTGATTGCTTCAACTATCTTTCCCGGAAAGTAAGCGGCAATGAAATTTGTTAACTGTAGAAAGAACCTTAAATGAAGACACCTCTCCGTTATTAAATTATTAACCCCAGATGGGCCTAGAATATTTTTATTTTGATATCTTAACAACAGTCATTCATAAACGCATCCACTTGATTTAAAGTAAACCTATATCACAGATTGTAATAGTTTGTAACTTTGACTTCGCGATTAAATGATTCCTGGCCTTTACAATAATTTTCTTGGTATGTGATGAATACGGCTCTGGTAACTATACAAAGAAAACATTTTACAATTGATATTATTGTATAGTCCACAAAGATTTTTAAATGTTTAAAAACAAATTCAAAAATATATAACTTTTTTCGTATATGCGATATTTCCTGGTCATCACTGTAAACAAAATAAAACGTCTCCACTGTTATATTTGGTCAAGAGCATACTCTGCGAGTTCGCAGGCTGCAATCATGATTGTCTGTTGCAGTATCACCAAAGCCTGTTAATTATAAACCAAAACTCCGGCACATTTACTTGTGTAACAATAAATCAAACTNGTTGCAGTATCACCAAAGCCTGTTAATTATAAACCAAAACTCCGGCACATTTACTTGTGTAACAATAAATCAAACTTTCAACAGAACTGAAAACAAACTACTGTCTTATGTCGGTTGCTATTGCAGCGAACCTGACAAACGGAATACAATTTACACACACAAAAGTCGCATGCTCCGCCTCTACCAGTCTCTCTTCTCTCGTAAGAATACAATTGATACTCTCTCTGGCGGGCATAGCGGCAGCAAATACGTTTATTATATCGATAATAAACATTTGACTTTCAGCAGACTTGCCAGTCACTTTACTTGGGTTTATTCCAGAATTCTTTATTACAGGCAGCTTTTCTTCCCAGCCAAGCCATGCCGCCGCATAAAAGTGGCCAATCCGGTCCTGATTAAAAATATAAAAAGTGCCACACGCGAAGGTTTCACTTCAGGGAAAGATTATTTTCTAAATGCGGTGTATTTTCTTATTTTGGTATACATTAAAGGCTCGCGAAATCTAACCGCAATTTGTTAAGAATTTCTCTATTAAATGTGTTTATAGCCTAATGCAAGAAAACGAACACAAAGAATTATGGCTTCGCGGTCAACAGTAAGAAAACAAAAGAAAACAGCTAACTTGAGCCCACAATCGCAGATATTCAGTTGTTGTGTTTCAACTGCCTTTAAATATTTTGTCCCTAACAACATCAGTGTTATTTTTATGAACGAAATATTAACTTGTAAACGCAAAATACTTCTGAATAACCGCAAAATTACCAATACGTATATTGTCAAAATCAAACTTCTCTAATAACACTTAAACTGATTCAGTACTTGCAAAACAAACTATGTGTGGGCGCATACCACAATCTGTTTTTAGCGGCGACAAAATTTCGTCCTTAGAATAAGAATAACAAACGTGTGTATTAATCGCGAACGTTTTTTTTTTTTAGTGTGGAAGCCGTTGAATGCCCAGGCTTACTTGGCAGAATGATACTGCGATGGTTTCTCACAACCTTCCGCCACAAATTACTTAATATAACAGAGGTGAAACAGCCACTTGTTCCACGAACCCCAGCCAGCAAGCACATGCCAGAAAAATGGCGTCGTTGATCAACAACATCATGGGACGGCTTTCGCCAATCAGAACATGGTAACCTACTTGCCAGCGGGGAGCACAGCCAATGGGGAACATTTCGCAGCACACAGTAGCCAACATTAAAGGTACCACCACGCCATTATGTCTGTATACTTATCTACTTCGAGCCTCTGTAGCAGGGATGGGAGAGCCACCAGCCACTGTAGTGTATTCGCGGTTCCCTCACACTTTATGAACCAAACTTTCGACAAATCGCCCCATGTATGACGTGCTTAGTTGTTATATATATGTAATATATCACAAGCGTCTTTAAATTGTGTTAAAATAAAAGTACCTTACTTGTGACTAAATCGAACTTTACTTATATGTTATGCATAAATTATAATACGTAATTTATAATTAATATGGATAAAAACTGTGAGAAAATATGTGTGTTGGCAATTGATCTTAACAAAATTATATTAANATGTGTGTTGGCAATTGATCTTAACAAAATTATATTAAACGGAAGGCGAATGAATGCGGTGCGCTGTCGATTTGGTGTAATTTTCTAGACTGGGTCACTCCCGTATTTTGGCATATGGGAGTCGTGCNGAACTTTACTTATATGTTATGCATAAATTATAATACGTAATTTATAATTAATATGGATAAAAACTGTGAGAAAATAAGTGTGTTGGCAATTGATCTTAACAAAATTATATTAAACGGAAGGCGAATAAATGCGGTGCGCTGTCGATTTGGTGTAATTTTCTAGACTGGGTCACTCCCGTATTTTGGCATATGGGAGTCGTGCNGAATGCGGTGCGCTGTCGATTTGGTGTAATTTTCTAGACTGGGTCACTCCCGTATTTTGGCATATGGGAGTCGTGCCGGAAGATGGCGTTGGTCAGCGGATTTTCTCGGATATCTCACTTTTACCCAGCGTTTTTATTCCGGCGCTGCTCCATACTCACCAGAATCACCCTCGTCGGCTCTGAAGACCTCGCTGTTAGGAGCCTCCCAAATCTCTCCACTCACTCACGCACTCACCCTAAACTCGGATAAGCTTTATTTGCATGGAGTGGAGGAATAACCTGAAAGTATTACTTAGGCAGGACTTCAGAAAAGTTGGAAGTAATCATGAGTGGACTATATAGACGTTTCAATGGTTCTGCTAAAAATCAAACCCGACTTCTCTGAGCAGCATCGACTGTACCACGGAGACAGGAACTTTAATCTGTAAGGTTGGCATTGCTTTCATTTTGTGTATTACTAAAATAACAAGAGTAAGCAGAACTGTATTTATCTTTGCTCAAGGCAGCATTTTTACGTAGAATTTATTTACTTGGCAACCGTACACCAAGGAAAAGAGTAAAGAGTTTGGTTGAATAAAGCAACGTTTTTTTTTTGTGCAAACTAATTAATGGTTTTTATAGGGACAGTGAGATATTTTGCTATTGAAACCAAATTATTCTGTCGTTCTCATGTAGTCGCCCCAAACAAACATTTGGTTGCTGCAACTTAATGTTTGTTTCGCTATACGTGCATGAAACTGTTTCGGTTAATGTTAAATATTGGTTTTGTTATAGGTACATTAGAAAGTCTCGGTAATTATTATATAAATTTAAGCCCGACAGTAGTTCATACCTAGATCATCTGTATCTGAGCGCTATGCCTTAGGAACTTCATCTAAAGTGACTACTCAAGAAAATAGAAAGTCTTTGTATACATGCATACATTTCAAATACTGAACTACGNAACTTCATCTAAAGTGACTACTCAAGAAAATAGAAAGTCTTTGTATACATGCATACATTTCAAATACTGAACTACGCGTGGAAAAAAATATTTCAAGTTTTACAGTTTTACATTTTAGTTTCCTGTTGAACATTTTTTATTCGGATTTTTATACCGTTATAAGGCATAAATAAATGCACCAACAAACACTGTTACTCTCCTAATTACCAAAATAAATGCAAACAGGCTCNCCGTTATAAGGCATAAATAAATGCACCAACAAACACTGTTACTCTCCTAATTACCAAAATAAATGCAAACAGGCTCTCGAACTGTAATTTTTGAACGAAGGTACTGAAATGAGTGGCTGAACAAATATATAGAGTTTATTCTACAAACTATTTTGGTGTCAGCCTAATTTCTTTTTGTCCAATACAATAGTTTTGGTTTATTCAAACAAATATTTTGTTAGATGAACAAAATTAATTTTGTTGCATTATAAGTTTTGTCTACTTAACAAAATTTTTGTTGGGGCAAGTAAATATATTTTTTGCAATGAACAAAAAAATATTTTGTTTACTGTTCTCTCAGTGTAGGAAGCCGTTAATTATTTCCAGCTGCCTCCAGTATGCCTGATGACTCCATGGAGGAAGAGGGGGAGGATCACGCCGCTAAGAGACAGTCTATAGCCGCGATTCCCGAAGAGCAGGATGCCCCTGAGTTCAGTTTGGAGGAACTGACAGCAACAGTTTATAAAATTAAAAGTGGCAAGGCTTCTGGAATCGACGGGGTAACAACTGAGATTTTGAAGAGATGTTATTCTCGCATCAAGACTATATTGCTAGGCATTGTGAATGACTGTTTCCGAACCGGAGTGTTTCCCTCCCCTTGGAAACTGGGATGCCTCAGAATTCTGCACAAAAGAAATAACAAGGAACCGGATGACCCCAAGTCATACAGGCCGTTGACGCTACTTCCGGTGCTGGGCAAGGTCTTCGAAAAGTTGATTAACCAGAGGCTCATAATGGCCCTGGAAGCCGAAGTAACGCTGAGTGAACACCAATATGGATTCAGGAGAGGAATGGGAACGGACTTCGCTCTTCATGATGTGATGAGCAAGATCAGGGAATCCTCAACGAAATACATCATGGCTATCTTCCTGGATATATCTCGCGCGTTCTACAATACCTGGTGGCCGGAAGTGATGTTAAGGCTTAAAGTGAAAAAGTGCCCTGCGAATATCTACAAGACCATCCAGGATTTCTTCACTAATAGATGGAGCAGTTACTCAAACAAAAATGCACAAGTGCAAAAGATATTGACGAAGGGATGCCCCCAGGGGTCGGTTCTAGGACCGATCTTATGGAACATCCTCTTCGATGGATTCTTGGAGTTCGGGCTCCCGCAGAGGTGCACAGTTTTCGGGTATGCTGACGATGGACTGATTTTGGTGTCTGGCAACTCCAGGAAAGAGCTTGAAACCAAAGCAAACATTATNTGGACTGATTTTGGTGTCTGGCAACTCCAGGAAAGAGCTTGAAACCAAAGCAAACATTATTATGGAGAAGGCATGGAACTGGTCTAGAGCCACGAAGCTCAGGTTCTCCATTGAAAAGACTAAGATAATGTTAGTTAAAGGAAAGCTCAAAAGATACCCGACTTTGCGCTTCGGGGGATCTCCTATTAACTATGTGCAAGAGTTCAGGTATCTTGGAGTCATCATGGATGATAAGATGAGTTTCCTGAAACATGTCGAATACGTGTCAAGGAAGGCAGTGGTGGTGTTTCAAAAGCTCAGAAGACTTGGTAACACCAGCTGGGGACTAAATTATAGTACCCTTCGCACCATATACAAGGCTATCTTCGAGGCCATTATTTCTTATGGTGCAGTTATGTGGCACCATCTTGCTGAACTTTCGTGGCACAAAAGGAAACTAATTAGTGCACAGAGAGCGTCACTGCTGACCGTTACAAGCGCATATAAAACTGTTCCCAATGAGTCTCTCCCGGTGGTTGCTGGAGTGCTGCCTGTGGACTTGTTGGTCAGATACAGGGGCCTGGTGGCGGAGAGGTCACGAGCTGGCAGGCTGTCAAAGGAAGATAAGGAATTAGTTTATAACGAACTAATTGAAGAGTGGTAAGAGAGATGGATAAACTCTGGCAAAGGCAGGCATACATTTGAACTTCTTCCAGACAAGACTGTGTTGTAAATGGATTAAGACTAATCATTATAGCATGCAGCTATTAACTGGTCATGGAAACTTCAAAGCGAAGCTTTACAGCCTGCGGCTTGTGCAATATCCGTTGTGCGAGGTCTGCGGTGTCAATGACACCGTACAGCATGTGATCACAGACTGTCTCAAGATGGAAGACCTGAGAAACTGGCTTGAGGAAAAGATGGAATAAATGGGCATTCACATGGGAATTGGAACCATCATGGAAGACAAACATATCCATAAATTATGGAATGAATTCGCCACAAAAATTGCCAGGAGATTGGAAGATTTCGATAAATGGAATATGCGAATTTCTGATGACCCATAATGGGATACTCAGGTAAAGGCTTATAAAAAGTGATAAGTCTGAGTATTCTTGATTGACGAGGAGGGCAGGCTTTTAAAAGAGAAAACCGGTAGAATACCGAGTAACGGCAAGAAAGAAAAGTGAATGGTCCGAAGAGACCAAGAGGAGAAAGTGCTGTGCGCTGCCTTACTCATCTGAGTACAGATGCAGTGCGGGAGGATGGAGGGTGTGCTGGCCTTCGGGCCTTAAAAACCTGCCCCTTACTTAGATAATTGAGCACATAACGAAAATATATACAAAGTACAGCCAATTAGCTCGTGGGAACCAGTTCACAAACTTACTAAACGTCGCCGTGATGTGTGGCTGCCTACACTCGGGGCAACAGTGAGTCCACGAATTTATTGATTGGAGTAGTAGTTGAAATTTCTGTGCTTTCAAGAGACCTTCTTAAACTTCTGAAGGGACTGTAGCTGCGGAAATTAATATTGTATTACTATGCAGTAGAAAAATATAAGAAATGTGATTTTTCTAGCATTTGCTCATTAGCATTTATCTAATGCTCAAAGCTGATGATAAGACCTGTAATGTTTTAAAGCGATCTAAATCTTTGGAAGGTTAGTAGAAAAACTAATGCAATATAATAATGCAAAATAATATTCAAACATGAAGTCACAGAATAATATTGATTTTATTTATGTATTTATTTTATACCACTTTCCAATTTTCAAGATTTGTAGAGATTGGCGACCGTATTCGCGGTTTCTTCACAAAATAATGATGAATAAAATGATTAATAAATCACCGCATGTAAGAAAAGTTTTAGTTTTTTCCTACACAAATCATGATCATAAGCATTTTATGGTTCTGTTAATGTCAACATACCTTCTTTTTTGATTAAATAAACTAAGATATGTAATTATCTTGTTAATTCTATTATTAATTTCGCTTCAAACATGAATTAAAAACAGAAATAAAAAAGGCCTTCTATTAATTACTAGTAAAAAACAAATATCACTAGCAACATCATTAAACTGCATTTCTTTAAGTCATTTATAAATTAAACCCTCTTTCTCGGATTACGTTTCCAGAGATGCAATGTATGAAAGATATTTTGTGGTATATATTATAGCTCTGTACTAAAAAATGTTCATATTTTATATATTCGACTCAGCGTAAACCCACTTAGAATATATATGTGGAACNTCATTAAACTTCATTTCTTTAAGTAATTTATAAATTAAACCCTCTTTCTCGGATTACGTTTCCAGAGATGCAATGTAAGAAAGATATTTTGTGGTATATATTATAGCTCTGTACTAAAAAATGTTCATATTTTATATATTCGACTCAGCGTAAACCCACTTAGAGTATATATGTGGAATNAAAATGTTCATATTTTATATATTCGACTCAGCGTAAACCCACTTAGAATATATATGTGGAACTTAAACAGGATTGCTAAAAAAAATCTACAAACTACTAGGACAGTAAAGGGTGTAAATTAAGTTGACTTATATAATAATCTTTAATAAACCAAGTGATTCCGACCACATGTTTATTAAAGATTACTATATAAGTCATTTAATATTACATCATATACTGTCCTAGTTGTTTGTCGATGTCCTTAGCAATCCTGTTTAAGTTCAACATATATTTTCTAAATGAGTTTACGCTGCATCGCATATATATATAAAATATGAACAATTTTTATTACAGAACTATAAAATATTAACAACGCCTATCTATGAAAGAGCAGCAAGACTTTAAACTGATGTGGAGATTGTACAAGCAGGCTGGATTCTGGTTAACTATCACTTTTTTTCCNTAAGTTCAACATATATTTTCTAAATGAGTTTACGCTGCATCGCATATATATATAAAATATGAACAATTTTTATTACATAACTATAAAATATTAACAACGCCTATCTATGAAAGAGCAGCAAGACTTTAAACTGATGTGGAGATTGTACAAGCAGGCTGGATTCTGGTTAACTATCACTTTTTTTCCAGAATTCCCACGAATCTCAATAATGAAGCTAGCTAAGAAATGTTTCGAGCCCCTAGACAGTTTTAACAAAGGGGAATCAAAACTCGCAGGAAGTATATGTTTATTCTCGAGTACATTGTGGGTATTAATATGGTGCATTATTGGGAAAATTTACTGTTGTTCATTTCTTAAATTTACCCGCACTTGAACATTTGCCTCATTTTGTCCTACCCCTCTCTCCAAGGTTCTGCATGTATCTTTCATTTACTTAAACCAAGGCACGAATGGTTGATAAGACTTCTTCACTCCATGGTCGCCACTATTTTATTACAAATAGCTTAATTTTGCGCATTTGAGACACAGCCGTTTCTTATTTATATCACATAAAGACACATAATATACTACCATGAAAGAAATATGTTTCATTTTTTGGGTATATAATACTAAATATATAACAAAATTCAGCTTCCAAGTACTTAACCATTAGCCATAAAAAAAAAGCCGTGCTCCAATATGGAATCAATGTCATTTTAAAACAAACTAGCATTTTATACATGCCTTGCATTTGTTACAACAACAAAATTTAACCAAACAAAATCAACTGTGGTAACTGTTCTGTTTTAATCACAAAATTAACTATCTAATCAAACACATGGATAAATTCCTTGTCTGTGACGAAATTAATTTAATGGAGACATACTAATAAACGATAAGACTCTCTTTAAAATGTCCCAATATTGTCATACTCCTAATCCAATAAACACTTCTGATCAAATATCGGTAAGATCTTTATAATCTCTTTGGAATAACCTTCTGTGATACAACGGCCAGAGTCTTTTTCCACTTTTCCGTCAATTATGTCATTTAAGTCTGGAATATCTTCTGTGTCATTATAGGTGAGAGGCAATACACAAAATGCTGTGAAGATTCCCATGAAGCCTCTCTTCTCGATATCAACGCGGATGTCGTCCAAGGATGGGCACTGGTCACCGCAACCTAGTTTGTTGAGCGTTTTCAACAGGGACGAGTGGTAACATTCCAGGAGCTCTTCAGAGTGAGTGCTCCTCACTTCAGAGCTGGGACTTGAGTACAGGAAGTAAAGGAGGTCTATGGCGGGTGAACCGTAGTAGACGTACTGGAAGTCCACGAAAGTCATGTCGGACACATGTCCATCTTCATCATATCTGAACATCATGTTGTTTTTCCAGGAATCTCCATGATTCAGCACATTGAATCCGTCATCATCCCTCTGAACTGCCTTCTCCATGCAATGAAGTCCGGTTTCGCCGAGATGACGCAGTTTCTCAGAGTATTTCCGGTGCGATTCCGGCAAATTTTCTGCAACTGTATCGAAAGAGTGTTGAATTAATTTTAACACGGCATCGCCAGACTTGAGGTGAGGGTACATGAGGAAGTTATCAAACGAGTGCGGGTCCTGACGTTGCAGGGCGACGGAAGCCGCGTGGAATATCCCGAGGTGGGAAATTGCCAGCTTGCTGTGCTCCAGATCTAGTGGAAGATTCCTCTGTACCATTTGGAAGCCCGACTGACAGAGATCTTCCATCACGAGCTTCTCGTGAGGCTTATCGGTGTGATAGTAACACTTCGGTGCGAGGAAAACATGTCTCTCAGATTGTGAAGTGTTGAGCAGGAGGTAGAAGGCTGGAATCGACAGACGCAGAATTTCCGTTTCTGTCCTGAATGCTTCGTTTTCTGTCAAGAAATCTTTCATGCTTCCTGTCTCAGGCAGAGCTTTCACGATGAGCGAAGTCGTGCACATTTTCCCGTTGCTGCCATCGTTTGTGTAGTAATCAGCGGTAACTCTAAACATGACGCTGCAGTAGTTGTCACCTGCTGAGGCTGCAGGCCGAACATTTATGTGCTTCAATGTTATATTATCGTTCTTCTCGCCTTCACGTAGAGCTTTCTCGATGAGCAGTTCATCCAGCCAGTCAGGAATCGAAACGTCGGAGGGCATGGTTCTCAGGTTAGCTTACCTATATAACAAAGAAACGAACGTCACAATTCTAGGCAATCACCAAATTTTTAAAATAATACTTTTCCTATTTTTTCCTGTTACGTACATTTTATTAGTCATTGCAGTATTTGAGATATTTCATGAATTCCCAAAATTAGCTTACAAATACATTTTAAACGCTATGTTTCTTTGCTTCTGCAAGAATGGTATTATTAAGCATAAACTATAAACATTGTGACATATATGTAATATCAAATAATAAGCGTGCCTTAAATTTTGATCTCGAATATTAATAGACATTATAAAGTATATACTTCTTGTACGATCAGTTTAATAACTATACAGTATTTAATATTCATTATTCTCTAAATGTATACATTTATTTTGTTATAGACTCATAAAATAGTATAAAGATCACAATAACTTGGCCATTACTTGATATTTCTCGAAAAAAATTTATAATTTTTTAGCAAAGAGCTGCCACGTAATGATAATTATTATATGATGTAGTTTTAAACTGAAATGTACTCTAAGTTTAGTTCAATATTAATAAATGTTATACACCATTTAATGAACATACTTGGTCATCTGGTGAGTATTTACTTTGCGAAGAGAAATTACATTATCAATCATCCTGTAATTATTCAATCACTGATATTAAACATATTTAGATCAAAAATTTGCAAAATTAAGTTTTCCGGGTAAAACTTTCCATTATAGACGTCAAAAAGTGGGAAATGTTTAAAATATATAGATAAAACATTGTTGTACATGTTGTTTTCTGCAATAAAATTTCACTCGTTACATTGTATAAAACTAAAATGCCTTAAAGGAGTAAAATGGATCTGAAACAAGCATAAGCACTGTGTTTCATTAATTGTTTGTGGATCAAGGATTTTCAAAATATGTTTAAAAAAAATCATTATTTTAATATTTCTGACCACACATGCATAAATGTGTACCAGCATAAAAGAATTGTATTACTTATTGAGATGAGCCTCTGCATTAACGATTTGCTTCTTGATATAAGATTATTTGCTTTTTGGCAGATAAACCAAAACGTCGTTAAGTACACTAGTTACTCGTGCGTTTCAGTATTAATAATGTGACACCATCAACAATGGTCACGTAGTTATTAGTCACTAGTAGGAGGAACAAGTACGTTCTGGACAAGCTTAAAGAAACAACTATGCATTAACTTTCTGATTAGCAGTGTAAAGCACTACCCTACGATGGTGCTATCCCTCGCCTTAGTAGTTTATCACTGTTTGGTCCCCACCTCTTATATTTCTCCCTCTAATTAACTTTATTAACGTGTCTACTTCCTTGTTATCCTATATGTCTGAGTGCTGGTTGGCTGCACCAATGAACATTATCATTTCAACTAGTATGCAGTTTTTTTGGTGGGAAGACCTTTTCCTATTTTGAGTCTTGATTTGCCCACGTGGAAATGTCAGTGAGTCCCAACTCCAAACAGGACACAAAAATTATTATGAAAAATTTGACTGTAAATTTTTTCTCCTAGTGAATATGATGCTAACGAGTCAAACCAAATCACTATTTCGTGCTCACTTATGCAAGTTATCCAAACAATTCTCAATTGGGCTCGCAAGATATCTAATTATTGAACAAATGAGTACACTATTAAAAATTGCATGAGTGTGTTGAGAAATTGATCGCTGAACAGCTACATACCCGGCTGATGCGTCCATAACACTTTTGTGAGAGGGGGCAGGGAGGTATTCGTATTTCAGTTGGCAATCAAAGAGGAAGTGGATAAGAAATACAATTTTTGTACACAAGACATGTGGTAACTTTTCCTTTCACTGTTCCGTCAAAGTAGAATGGCCCCTATAGTGTAGTGCTGTAGAAAAATCATGAATCTAGTACCTTTCATTGAATATACTAAATGCTTCAGACGTTGTGCAACCTTTATGTTGTCGTGTGACGGTTTAGGGATAGTAGAGCGACGCTGGCCAACAACCCCCCCCCCCCCCCC
>NQII01002199.1:313946-345931 GCA_002778355.1 Clitarchus hookeri | reverse complement strand
CCCCCACAAGGCGACACGTGCCGACAATTAAGACTGGAGGCTGGCAAGCATAAAAACCCCTTTTCGAGAGTAGGTGGGGTACAGTTCATTATCACCGCGCCGAGGGAAGAGTTGCATCAAGGAATCGCGAGAAGACGTGAGCACGAGTCCGAACTGCAGTCCAGGGAGACGGCAGCACCTGCGGGCCTTCTTCCAAGGCCTACCACTTCGCCGGAGCTCATTCCCAGATGAGAGCCTACCAACACTCACCACTGAGTTAAGTATAAAAATCGGCGCTCAGAGAAGCCCCACTCAACCACGAAGTCGCCCAGTGAATAAGAGTAGTCAAATTAGGTACCACACCTCGGAAGTGCTGATTTATGTAGTTCTTGTGTAAACTCCAGACAATATATTCGTCCTTAAAAAATGAAACAGCCACCGACTAAATTATTGCAAACCCCTTAACCTTCAGGCATCATATAGTCGGTGCCTGGGGGCATTAACAACGACACTATAAGCCACTCTGTCTTCCACAGTGGCTACATAGCGTCAATGTGATCCCGGGTTTTATTGAACATTTTTCGAGATGCTAGGATGGCGTATATTTGTATTGTTTGGGCAGTTAACGAAAGTGACCACATGAGTGACGCATTCCGCAGTATGTGTAGTCCATTAACGGTTACTGACAACATTTCTGAAGCCCTGTTAAAGTTATATTTCCAGGATATTAATCCGCCTCATGCAAACAAAGATTAACCATGTCTAGAAAACTATACCAAAGGGACAACGTACCGTATTCTTGCGCACTCAGTATAATGGTATTTTTTACAAGAACTATTTCTTTCTTGGCATTTCCAAAACACCTATTTTCTCCCTGTTTTTATTTTTTATATTTTGAATTAAACATAACATTAGCTTAAAATATAATTAAAAATTTCAATTAAAAAAAATAAAGCAGTTTTATGTTAACACTGATATAAAAAGCTTGTGAAGCATAACGTATTTAGAAAACAACCAAGCAGGTTTTACTTAGAGAGATTTTTCAAATGTTTGATTTTAAAAAATGTGTGAATAAACCGCAAATAGACTGCACATTCATGATACGTAGGTCACAACGTTGAAGTCATGGGAAGTGGGACCATAATCAGAAATGTCCACTTGTTTTTACTGTTTGTTCAAGAAACATTGACGAGTAAATGGTAAATCCAAAACATCGTCTCATATGCTCTGCTCCTGTTCGTGCAACAGCAGGAAAGTATGCTATTATAACAGAACAGTTCCTGTCACATACCTACTGTTCGTGCAAACAAACACGCATTTCAACGTGTTTCATCATAATCCTCTGGCAGCACGAACACCAGATATGTCCCTCCACTGAGCATGTGTAAGACTGGACGTTGCCTGGCTTGGTCTTTAACAACGACGACAACTCTTATCCAAGTTCGCCAACGTGTGACATTTTTATGGAACTGCATTACTCACGTTGACAGTTATTAATTTTATGATTGTTTTAAAGCGGGACTCCAACCTGCACTGATGCTAAAGGAAAATACACGCTCTACTGAAATGGTACTCTCACTTTATAATCTTCCGTGTTCGTGAATAAAATTTCTCCTGGAGTTCTTCAATTTTAGATAATGTTTTTTTTTGTAATGTTTTCTCGGAAATTACGTATTATATATAGCGTGCACCACTAATGTGACGTTGTATGGACTGACAAACACGTATTGGTAGTTAGTTAGAAATTGTATATTTATGACAAAAATTAAAGAAATGACGTTACTAATTTTATTCTAGTAATAGTGTTTGATAAAGCCATAGTTTGTTCAACCTTCGTTTGTCCACAAAATGATTTCGAATGATAAAAAATTTTTACGTCTAATAAACAATTAATTTCGATTTCAAATTTACGTTTACGACTCTCATGTCTGGTTGCACCATTAAGGTTCAGCAATTATCTAGGATAAAATACCAGCTTGATCCTAGTTCAGCACATTTGGCTGTTGCGCCATTGCATTCGGCGCGTCAAACTATGATCAATTTGAACCTCGCCTTGAACCGTACATTTTGCCGGTTCATGAGGATGATCTCAGATCAAGTATTTATGATTACTTTATTTTAAAATGCCAAAGTGGTATTTAAAAGCACATTTGTGTTTAAAAACGGCATAAACATTCAAATATTCCGTATTTAAGCACTGTTTGGCACATAAAAATACACCTTAAGTGTTTATAAAGTGAATAGATAAAAATTTAAGTCTGTGTTGAATATAGGTTATGTGAAGATAAAAGCACAGTTAAATATATTTATTTACTAGAAATAAAATTTGTACAGTTCATTCACGGTTTCTTCGGATGTTTTAAAACGAACCTTTGAAAAATCGCCCTAGGAGTAACATGTCGACCTGTATTTTAAATAACTTGTATAACACAAATATATAACACTGTGATTAACTTTAAAGTATTGTATTGTTGAGTATATGAAACTTTAACTTAGTATCTTCTATAACTTTTAATATTTATTTAGTATTAAAAACTAATTAAAAACGGTGAGAGCAGCGATGTGTTGGCAATGGCTAGTAAGAAATAGTTCACAGATGAAATATTGTTTTAACCTAGTTTATTGGTATGTTATTTATAAATTGAACGTTGCCTATTGATATGTTTAAATTTTTAGGTAGCACTGAAGGAAACGTATTTCATTTTTACAGTAAAAATATCAGCGCAAATTACGGTGCGTAGGCCCTTGTGACATGATGTTTTTTTTTTTTTTCGTCCNCGAATAGGCGGAGCGGAGATTGTCGTTCTCTTTCTTTCTCTCTATCGGGAATTTTCGCACCGCTAGTAGCGGCAGGAAAATTATACACGTTTTTAATTTTAACATATTTAACACTTATTACAGCAAAAATTATGATTTTTTAATTCGTAATTTACAAATGAAACA
Source organism: Clitarchus hookeri (assembly GCA_002778355.1). NCBI lineage: Eukaryota > Metazoa > Arthropoda > Insecta > Phasmatodea > Phasmatidae > Clitarchus > Clitarchus hookeri. The sequence continues at coordinate 343,009 of NQII01002199.1, read as the reverse complement.
ATATTTTATTGTTTGAGTACTTATAATAGATTTATATGTGATGGCAGGATGGTTACGAACCTGAAGTTGGCAGAAGTGACAACTGACGATATGGCATGGCGTGTTGCTCATAGAAAAGAGAGACTGAATGAAGCGTTAATTTCTCTTCTTGTGAAAAATACTGAAACGTACCACATCAATTTTGAATACGTTGTTATTTTTAAACCTACCTAGGCAAGTTACGATGTTGTGATGAATCTGTTTTTCTAAGGCGGTATTTGAAATATGACATAATTATTTGAACAGTTGAAAACAGCGGACAAAGCATTTGACAGTTAAAACATATTAGCCACATGGAAGTGTTTATGTTTACATGTAGCGGAAGGATACGTAATCGGTAACCAAAAGTAGAACTTTAGCAGGGCTTCAGAAAAGTGTGAAGTAACCGTGAATATTTATAATATAAATATCGTTTAAAAATGGATTAGGTTGTTTTTTAGTGTTGTAAAATTTAAATTGACACATTTTGCAAAGTCTTAAGATCCAATGCACTTATTTAATTAAAGTTGGTGTCAATGTTTTTTAAAGAGAGGGTGAAATTCATTCTTATCCCTCAGAGAAAACAAAACGCAAAACTGGAAAAGCCATTCAAAATATCAGAAACCGTCCTAATTTTCCTCACGAGCTAAATTTCACGTCGAATTTTTTGCTCACGAAAGAGCAGCCGTAGCTGACAAATATAGTTTGAAAATACGCCAACAGATAGCACTAAGTTCAATTTTGGGGGGGGGGGGGAATTCAAAACAACATTATACACACTTGAATATCATTCAGTAAAATTTGTACAACAAATATTTTACTNTAAAACAGGTAAAACATCGCACCATCTAGTTATATGCACACTACCTTCTTCAATAATATTGGTATTGAAAATAACGAAAAAAATGTGTGTAAAGTGTTTCCAATCAAACAAAACAACTGAAACGGTAATTTTGCAGTGCATTCAACTTAATTATATAGTAAAAAATACTTGTCTTAAGAGATAATGTCCACAGAAACTTATAAATTGTCTCTGAACTTTAAAATAAACAGTTCCATCATGACGTAACGAAATGAGAGCCAATCACAAACAGCGTTTCATCTCAATCCTAGTTCCGAACCGAGATCACGAGACCTACGATCGGAACTCGGCAGTTCGCGTTGGTGCAACACTATTACATTGGAACTCGGATCCAACTGAAGATCGTGTATGAACCAAGATCATAGGATCTTGGTTCAGGACTGACAATGGTGCAACCGGGCATTAGTGAATGATTTGCTCCACAAATCTTAAACATTTTCCTAAATTTATAGATTATTTTTTATAAGTTTTTTCGAAACTATGTTTATTCTGTGTTTAATGCAGTTCAGTTTTAAGTGCCGTAAATAAATTCATGAAGAATGCTGTACTGGGTTGGCACAGTACTTATTCCGTTATTACAAACAATAAGATGCAGACGTCGTGTTTGGCTATAGTAATATGGACGAGGAATGACCTAGAGCTGGCACGATTTGCAAATCAGCTACATTCACGGAAGATCGTTACGCACTGAGCTTCGTAGTGTACAGTCCCGGCCAAATATAACCTTTCCTTGCAGAGTGTGCACGTCTGTGTACACTTATTCTGGATGGGCTATTACCAGATTACAGTTTTATAATAACATTATAATATGCCATTTGACTTATGCACGGATATGTAATTTCTATAGCAACGTTATTTATTAAGTAGTGGGCAAAAACAAGACAATTTATATTCCCAGGTTTTCAAAGTTGCCTCTCTTCCTTAATAATCACGGTAAGTTGAAGGTGTTATTATGCTTTCTACTTCATTTTCGGTAACGAATCGTCTCACAAAGTATGTACCAGGCATTCAGGATAGCTCAGTTTGTTTGCATCTTTATATTTATAAACATTTCGTCCGCTGATCGGCGAATTTTTACCAGTTACGAAGCATCTGGCAATGTTATTTCAGTCTAATACAGAGTACATACGCATTGTGTACACAACTAATAGGAAGGTATTTTTTACATTTTGGCCCAAGAATACACAGTCAATAAAATTATAAACTGAGTGTAGCTTTCNTCAGAAAATGCCAGAACATGTCGCAAGAGATACAGAGGTTGGTTGATGGTTGCTAACTCGTAAACACAATGTTGGTTACAATTATAAATTATAGTGATAGGACAACATTATCAAACAACATTTTTTGTCAAATTATAGAAAGCATTTTTTGATGAAACCAATGTGCCTTTCTTGTATGATTCAAAATATGAAAGTTTCCTAGACCAAGATCCTTTATCTCTGAAATACGTTTAGTTAAATATATGCTGTGTCAGTTTTGAGAATACAGCAGTTGGTAATAAGTATTTTTTGTTATTCTGGAGCAGCATTGAGTAACTAGAATTATGTCAGCTATGGAAATTGCCATATTTATGACTAAATAAAACAATAACCATTTTTGTATTCTTAAAAAAATGTTTCTAAAAACTAAATCTATACCGTCGCCATTTAGTACACATAATATACATATTTGGGTCAACATTGCACAACATTATATTTTCGGTAGTAGAAATGTGGCCTGTGCTAACACAGTAACAAAATCTTAACTAGTGGGTAAATTTGATTAAAAAACACTTTCTAACGTTGGCGATATGAGGTTTAATGGTTTGCGTTCTGTACGTACTAATACGTATTACCATAACACTACCGATATTGAAAACTGTTAATAAACTCTGGTTGGTATATGCCCTGATATTGGCAGACATCCGACTGATAAAAGCGACGTCAGTCCAAAGTAGGCCCGTGTCTCTTTGATGTCCAGCAAGTCTTATTTTACTAAAATTGGCCCAACCTTAGAACAAAGGGTTAACCAACATTGTCACGATATGATTTAGTGACAATATATTTAAAAGCTGCCGAATATCATAGAGTAATAGTCTTTATAGTAGAAATACAAAGTTTTCAATTTAAAAATAAACCAATTTTAGCAAAAAAAAAAAAAAATTGATATTAACTACATAAAGAGCAAATATTCCAAGATAATTATTTTAAAATTAAAAAATTTTTATTTTTTTACTAGTTACCAATATTAAAATTTTTATGTCGCAAAAAATAAAGATACTATTTTTAAACAAAATTTTATAATTTCAGGATTATAAAATTATGTTGTAATTAAAAATGCTACTTTGAAGTTGTTTTCCAATTTTAAGGCCCAGAAGCGCTAGGGCGATGAGGGCGACACTGCCACGCACGTGCAGGACTCTGATCTGGCGTGGATTGTTCTCACCGCACTGCGTTTACTTATGGGACTTTCAGCGGTGGCTCTACCATGTTATTGGTGGAAATTCAGTAGCAAGGTTCAATGCAGATCCCTCGTGTACATTTTTATATATCTGACCGGAATATTTTGAGATAAAACATTTTGAAAAACTCATTTTTAATTTTGTTAAAGTGCTTCGAAATAGTGTAATGTGCGCGATGTCTTGAAGTTAATCAACATGTTTTGTATAAATTGTGTGTTCTTTTCGTCGGTCATCATATTTATCGCACGTTTAAAATAAAAGAAAACCTCGATTTCAAACATTCACCGTAAAACTAGAATAACTAATTAAAATTAATATAGGTACTAACAAAGTTGTCAGAAAACTACGATTCATGTTGTACATGAAAGAGGAATGCATGTTTTGCAACACAGCAAAGTATTTAGTTAGAATTTATTTATTTAAAAACTTTATAAATCAGTTAATAAGTGTCCATATTAATCCAAAATTTGAGTATATCTCAATAATGAATGTTTCAGACAGTACATTTTTAAAATAATTAAATTAAGCGAAACACTATAATAATTACTCCAGCTGTATATACTAAATTTTAACAATAATATCTAATCATATTTTCAATAATTGATTTTATGCACATCTATTTCAGCAACGAATGCTATAATTTTTATAACTTAAATAAACGTACGTAAAATAAATGATGACAAATATTTGTCAACAAATATTACTACCAATATAATGCAAACTGGCAACATTCCCCAAGAGTTTAAACGTTCTAAGGTAATAGCCATACTAAAACCAGGTAAGCCTGCAGAGAGCCCAAAAAGCTACAGACCAGTCGCCTTACTTTCTGTGAGCTACAAGCTACTAGAGAGACTCATTTATAACCGAATCAGCCCAAGAATACTTGAGGTGATCCCAATAGAACAGGCAGGTTTTCGGCCAGGACGAAGCTGTGCGGACCAAGTTTTATCGTTAACCACCCACATCGAAGCAGGATTTCAAAGAAAACTAAAAACTTCAGCTGCATTCATCGACCTCTCAGCGGCTTACGATACAGTATGGAGAGAAGGCATGATATACAAATTTCTTCGTGCAATCCCCTGCAAACCAACAGCACGCCTGATAGACAACATGCTCAACAATCGAATCTTTCAAGTGACTATGGGTACCGACATCAGTTCTCCCAAGAAACTTAAGAACGGCTTACCGCAGGGATCAGTGCTCGCTCCACTTCTCTTCAGTCTGTATATCGCAGATATGCCGGAAACATCATCAAAGAAGTTCGGTTATGCCGACGATTGGGCCCTTACCACGAGTTGTAAATCAATCGAACTTTCTGAGGAGATCCTAACGAAAGACCTGGAAAAAGTGGGAAAATATTTCCGCAAATGGAGACTCCAACCTAATGCCTCCAAAACAGAGGTCACTTGCTTCCATCTGAATAACAAACTCGCTAGAAGGGAACTCAATATACGGTTTGAAGAAACCATCCTTACCCACAACAAAACACCAAAGTACCTCGGCATAACCCTTGATAGAACATTATCGTTTAAAGAGCATCTAACAAAAACTGCTGAGAAACTGAAAACAAGAAACAACATCATCCAAAAACTGTGTGGCACAACTTGGGGTGCATCGGCCGCCACTCTTCGATCTTCTGCCCTGGGTCTTGTTTTCTCGACTGCTGAGTACTGTGCCCCCATCTGGCTAAACAGCCCGCACGTACATAAAGTGGACATTCAGTTAAACAACACGATGAGAATGATTGCCGGCGTAATTAAATCAACTCCTTCACAATGGCTCCCAATACTAAGTCACATTCCACCACCTCATCTGCGACGAACAAATGCTCTTATACGCGAGTATAAAAAGATAATGGACAACAGAGACCTACCGATCCACCAAGATATTGAGGACGCCAATAATAATCGACTTCGCTCCAGAAAACCACCCACAAAATCGGCAAGGATTGCTGTCCATGAAGACTTCAATATAAGAGATGTATGGATGCAATCATGGACTGCACACCAAAATAATAACATGCCATGCATTACTCAGGAACCACCAGGTTTTGATTTACCGCGCAAAACCTGGTCCACACTCAACAGAATTAGAACCCAACATGGCAGATGCGCATACTTTCTGCACAAGTGGGGCAGGCAACCATCCCCTCAATGTGACTGCGGAGAAGATCAAACCATCAGACACATTATTGAAGAATGTCCTATAAGGTCCTATAACGGTAGTCCTGACGACTTCCTGTTGGCAACTCAAGAATCGATAGATTATATCAATATACTTGATGTTTGTTTGTAACTCTTAAAGTTTGTAATATTTTTAATGTCTATGTATTGTTCCATTTGTTTGTAACTCTTAAAGTTTGTAATATTTTTAATGTCTATGTATTGTTCCTTTTATAAGTGTCTAAATTGCCATACGATAAATAAATAAGTACCAATACGTTCTTACATACAACCATACTAACTATTAGTATAATTGCCCTACTCGGCAAATGTTTTATAGAGAAATATACTATCTGAAGCAACCAAAATTGAAATACGTTTAAATTAGTACAATATAAATTAGTGTTATTAATTTATTTCAGCCATTTAAACCAGAAAATCAAAGTTCATATTTTACAGTGCATTAATTTTTAAATGCAACGTAAATCGTTCTTCCCTGATATTTTTGGTAAAAAGTGTGCTATTTTTAATTAGTTCTGCATCATTTTGTGCAGTATATTTTACTTCTTCATAGGAAGCCACTCTACTTCTATCTTAAGGCCATATTTCGATAATTTTTATTTAATTATTGGAAACTGTTTTATATAATAACCACATAAATGTAAATATTTGTAATAAAATGATTATAGTTTACAAATATAGCACAGAAAAGAGTAGAAGCTTTCGGAATATGGGAGCCAAAGTTTCTAAACAAATTAACTTATAAAAAAAAATCACATGTCATGTGATTTATATAGTATACCCAACATATTAATAAAGTATCATTTATATTTAACAATGGGCATTCGTCCAAGAAAAAACGATAAATATTAATATTATTATCTCTCGGGCGAATCAAAATGTGTGTTGGCAAAACATCAATGCCTATTTTAAAATAGATTTGGGATGCCAGTTAATGAGTACCGATTTTTAAATATCCTTGATACTTAATTAATATGTTGTGTGTGTGATATAGATCACATGACATGTGATTTAGTTGGCAAAGTGAATTAGGCGTTTAGAAACTTGAGCTGCTACATTCCGTAATTTTCGACTTTTCGGTGCTATATCTTGAAAACTATAATCATCTGATTACAAATATTTACATTTATGTGGTCCTTATTCAAATATCATTAAGATATTGAAACAAAAATTATCGTGCAATATGGCCTTAAGGCGGTCGCCTACCTGTCACTTTGAATTGTGTTGCTGTGTGAAACACTTTTTCTAACGAAATTATTAAACGTGTCTCTAGTATGTTTACCTACTAAAAAAAACCCAAGATTATAACGGAACAGTAGTTTCAAGATATCGCGCATTCAATGTATTTTATATTGGAGTCTTCCTACGTCGTTAAAATAAAGTCCTTTTCTCTCAGGTGGCTGTATCGTAGAACATGGTACAGACACGAGCGAATCTAGAATACGAGCCTACACCGAACCTTGCTAACACTTCCCGCCAATAAAACGTTAGGGTCGCCGCTAAAAGTCCCGCAGTTACACGCAGCAACACGAAAACACTGCAGACCAGTTCAGACACATGCGCGTAGCGCCGATGGCGAACTTGATGCACGTGGTATTCTGGCCCTTATCGCTTCCACGCTTCTGAGACTCAAATATGAAAATAGCTCCAGGTGATTGGTGTCCTTGAGGGTGTTGGCCAAGAAAGTACTATTTCCTCGAATAAAAATATTCAGACAGCTTATTTTTGCATAATTGCATGCTAAAAACACAATTGTAATGTTTATGGGTCGCACAAATAATAAGAACTAACTCACCGAGATGAGATAGTTCATGTTGAAATGTGATAACATGAGTTCCTACAAGAAGTATTTTTAATTACGCTATAAATTATTTTCCCAATCTTTAAAAATTGCTTAAAAAGTGCATTTGGCCTATTTTTTATTTGTATCTGTCCATGAGATTTTGTAAAATAGATTCCGTTGCGCATACATTAAAAAGAACTAAGACATGACTTTTCAGTCACCATTGTTAAATTTTCTGCTGATATTTGGTTAATTTTATTTGTATGTTCCAAACACATTAAAGTTGTGGGTTTGACTTGCCATTGTGCAAAAAAAAATGAAGTCTTAAATTTTTGTATTCGAGGAATTAGAACTACAAGTTGAGCAGTAGGCCTATATATTAAAAATTTTAAATAATGATTTTTTTTCCTGACCACTATGAGAAAATGGTATTGCTGAATCAAACAAAGNTATATATTAAAAATTTTAAATAATGATTTTTTTTCCTGACCACTATGAGAAAATGGTATTGCTGAATCAAACAAAGTTTGTTTAGTGCAACCAAAACCATGTTTGTATACGGGCAGTAAAATATCTGGTTTTTGACACCAAATTATTTTGTTGTTCTTATTTGATTGCCCCAAAATAATGTTTGGTGGGGCTGATAAAAATTTAGTAGATCTAGGTACGTTAAAAATGTTCTGTTTTTAGAATTAAATACTTTAAAGCTCGACCGAGATTCGTACCTAGATTATTTGATCCCGAGCGCTATACCCTAGCAACTCAGCTTAATTGACTACTGATGAAATTGAGATGTTTTTAAGTACATTCATTTCAAATACTGAACAACTTGGGCAAATAAATATTTCTAGTTTTACAGTTTTGTTAAACTTGTTTGTAAGGATGATTATACCATTAGTTACTAAGCATCAAACTCTGTTCATATCCTAATTATCATAAAAATACAAACAAACTCTCGAGCTGTATTTTAGAACGAAGGCGTTCATATCACCGGCCAAACAAAAATATACAGTTCATTCAACTAAAGATTTTGTTGGCGGTCTAATTTTTTTGCCCAATATAGAGTTTTTGTTTATCCACGCGTGTATTTTGTTAGATGAACAAAATTAATTGAGGTTCTTTTCAAGTTTTGCTAACTTAACGAGATATTTCTATGAGCCAACTAAATATATTTTTTTGCCCAAAACAAACAAGTATTTAGTTGGTTGGAACATGCCTTTCTCTCAGTGCAGCACCGTTNATATATTTTTTTGCCCAAAACAAACAAGTATTTAGTTGGTTGGAACATGCCTTTCTCTCAGTGCAGCACCGTTAATACCAAGCACGGCGATGGGCGTGGACTAAGTCCAGCTAATAATTGGACTCGCCACTGAGACGTACCTGCAGACGAAGATTTGCTCGAGGAGAGGAGATGCTGTCGGGACGACGGCTCCAACGTGATTGCTGCAATAGCGAAACGTGGCCCACCGTGATTGTGCTGTTCCCGGCGAGGTCGCGAAGTCACGCTGTCCTTGCACGCACATGTTCATCCCGAGATAATCACTGTCAGCCGAATCATGCGAGCAGAGTTGCCAACTTGCTGATATTATCACCAGCAGGCCATATTCCCAAATCACCAGATTTTAGAAGATTGCCTACTGGCCGAATTGCATTTCTGCGACAGGTTGAAAAGATAAGTTATTTCCGTAAAAATCTGGTGGCAGATATAGTAATTCAGAGAAAGGCTGAATATTTCTCCTCTAATGTCAGATTATCTGTGACTTACACCCGGAGAGAGCATGGCAGTATCCTGAGGTTCACATTACAATATTTATTTCATGTGATCGCGTGGGACGTCTCTTGCGGCATTAACGATATGTTATGGGCTGTCGTAAGCGACGTTCTGATAACCTTTTAACAGCAAAACAAATACACGAAGTATCCATTTATACAGCTTGAGAGTATTTTAAGTTTTTAAGTACGTCTGGTGAATACGTAATTGAAGTATTTAATATGGGATAAACTCTGAATTTAATTTTGAAATTTGTCTGTTTCCGAGGGTAATATTTATTTATACGGTAGTAAGGAACTGAAGCAAGCAATATTTAATAGAAATTCATAATATTTAACACACAATTTTGTTTTCATTAAATTTGAAATAGGCTACGAATATAGTGTCGTTACTATATAGTAATTTTTGCATATTGGTTTAGAGTGAGTGAGAGAAGGGATTTGGGTGGTTCTTAATATCTGTTACTTGATAGCCGATAAGGGTGAAGTGAGGTGAGTATGGAGCAGCTCCGGAATGAAAACCCGCCGACCTGCGGCATTTTACGGCACGATTCCCATTCGCAAAAATCTGAGAGTGAAACTGCCGGAGAATGAACCCGGTTTGCCTTGGTACGAGGCGGGCAGACTAACCACTCAGCCACCGTGGCCCCTATGTGTTTAGAGAATTTCTCTCAAGAATGTTGGCGCACGTGTCTGCGCCCGAGTTATCTGCCGTGCCGACGCAACACGCAAGACGCAAGCTTGTCACGCAATACGCTCCATTATATCCCCGGGCGTACGTGAACGTCCAACGTGTCACGAGAAGCACGAACACGTCTTACCTGTCACGGTATCTGAACTACCCATTCGTAAGCAGCACTATTTACAGACGGCGAGGCATCTATCTAATAAGAGAGACATAGTTCCCGTCCCGACTTAGATCGTGCGTCACAGGGCCTTACGTAGAGAGTAAAATATTCTATGCCACTAGAAACAAGGAACAATAAGCCTTAGACGTTTTTTATCGTTTTCTCGATGTAGTGGTTATTATTTCATAATTTTAAATTAAGAATTTTGGCGTTTTATACCTGGCCTATCCTTGGTTATATAATTTTCCCTAAATGGCCTTACTTTTTTTTTTACAATCGTTAAAATATGTTTATTTAATTACTCACAAACCTTAACAAAATCTTTCTAACTTCACGAAAATTTCGCTCTACCAATTCCACTTCCACTTAACAATAAAAAATTTCAAAAATGTTATAAAAATATTTTAACTAATTTAATCGCTAGTCGAACTCCCTAAATTGTTCAGTAGTTTATAGTTAATAACATGTTTCACGAATACCTGTAGCTATTTATTGATTACTAGTAATACGCTTGTGTTAAATCGGTATTTAATGGAGGTATATAAACTTTTTTGCAAAATGGCGGCAGCAGTGCTTGTATTAGAGACTTCTTGCGTGCGGTGGCCAAACCTGTTTTTAAGAGACGTGGCGTTTTATTTTGTCAGGAAGCTCCGATCCGCTAACGTATGTTTTGTCAGCGTAGCAAGATAGGAATTCGTAATTAATATAACAGTACCGCTCGTTACAAAGTGTGATCTTCGTTCACCTCTACCAATAACAATAAAGGAAAATTAGTTTTGCGGTTTTATAGCAGCAATAATGTTCAGGTACATACATAAAAATTAATGTGCATACTCAAGAAACTATATATGAGGTTTGATTGGCTTAGGTTCACTTAGATAAGTTTGAGTGGCGTATTTGTCATCATAATAATGCTGCAAATTTCTACATCAGAAACCACGCTATGGATATATGTGACTAGGTTCATAAGTGAAACTCATATTTAACTCTTTACGCTAAATAAAACCCATATTTTGCCCTGTCTGTAAGCTGTGACTGGGTTACATTTGTTTAAAACCGAAATGTTTGCTTTCAGAGGATATACAATAAATCATATTATCAGTACTATCTTGACTTAAAACCACAGTTTAACGAGAGAATTCATTTTCTCAACTCAAATTAAAACGGTGATGGAACATCAAGAATACGAAAAAATGTATTTGGCTGAATGCCTAGCTTCGTGGCTGTAGACGCTAAGTGGTTACCGCGTTTGTCCTAAAGCATATTCTGTTCTTAGATGTAGGTCTAAGTCAGCCGAACGGAAGCGGGAGTATATATATCCGTGTGTGTGTGTGTAGTGCCAAATACATATTATTGTTATGAAGGGGAAAAAATGCATTTGTATTTACTGTAATGAAATTTAGTTTTGGGCTTTATGAAATGTGGTCATTTATATTATTTTGATGCAACTAGGGTCAAATTATTATTGCTAGAACAGCACCTATAAGCATAATGCCGTCTTGTAAAACTGGCAACTACAGGTAATATTTTATGTCACATACTAATGCAAAAATTGCATATCTTCTTAACAGCCTTATAAAACCCTCTCTGTTCCTCGACTAGCGCATTTTATCTCTCTCTCTCTCTCTCTCTCTCTCTCTCTCTCTCTTTCTCTCTCTCTCTCTCTCTGTGTGTGTGTGTGATTGGTCCAGCACTTGGCACAATGAGAAAGCAAATCTTGGAATATATGTTTGTCATCATCCATAACGATTCAGTTATCTAACAGCGTATTTCCAACTCGCAGTACGCAGAACTTTTATATGTTTTTATTTTCGTGTGTCTTCCTCCATGAACTGTATCCTCCTCAATATATTTAAATATGTATTGTACTTCTGAATGACTGTAATGATTGGCCAATTCGCTGATGCGAGTTTGACTGAGAAACACTAGCTGACAGCTGTGGCAAACTACGCTGGTCACCTACGTTTCTTTCGTAAACCCATAGGTTTGCTTTGAACAGCAGTAAAATATTATTTGGTTGTTTCTGTCAAGAGTTGCCAACTTTTTTGAGATAAAGTCTCTAAATTGGCATACAAATATCACCAGAAAATCACCAGATATATAAAATATTTTATTTCTCACTTTGAAATATTATTTTGTATTACTCCTTACAGTTGATTACATAAATACATATAGTATATATATATATTATATACACCTAACTGAAAAGTTTTAATATGTTAATCACTATACATAAGTATCTACAAACACATAGTACTCTTAATCTGTGTAAAAGGATACTTAAAGTTGTTGTGCAGTGTTGAAGTTCCAATAACTTGCTTGCGACTACGTCAAATCATATTGTTTTCACGCAAGAGACAGCCCGCATGATTACCTACAAAGATACAATCACATGCAATAAAACGTAGGCCTATATGATATTTACATCGAGATTTTCCTATCCTCTCTTTATGTGTATATCATATATTCCAGGGAAATGAACACTCCTGATGAAACAAACGTGCAATAATTTTATAAAGGCAAAAAATTCTTCGGGGCCGCAGTGGCTGAGTGGTTAGACTTCCCGCCTCCCACCCAGGAAAACCGAGTTCAATCCCTTGCTGGCCCACTCCTGAATTTTCGCAAGTGGGAATCGTGCTGGACGATGCTGCTGGTCGGCAGGTTTTCTCGGTGATTTCCTATTTCCCCCGCCCTTGCATTCTGGCTCTGCTCCATTCTCACCTTATTTCTCCCTCATCGGCTCTCAAGACCTCGTTGTTAAGAGCCGCTAAAATCTCTCAACTCAACTCAACTAAAAAAAAATATATTACCAGATCTGCCACTAAATTTGTACATAAATCACTAACTTTTCTTGGCTAGGCTTGTTAAGACACATCGCATGCCCCTGAGCATAACGCTGGGAAGGTTATGACTGTATCATAACATAATAAGTAGAGACTCTATCATGTGGCTTTAAGAAAACCGCACCAGGATAGACTGCATGACATTATATTCACACGAGCACAGGTCATTCGCTCAATAGCCGCTACACAGTTACTCCGCGATAGCCTTCTTGGTTCGCCACACGGAACTAAGTCACCCGGGAGCTAAATGTTTACTATAGTCCATTCACGGTTACTTCTAACTTTTCTGAAGGCCTGCTTAAGGTAGAAGTAAAGTGGATCTCCTTATAGTGATGCAACCATCAACACAGTAAATGCAGAACACTTTAAAAAGTACTGTACAGATTTCCAAAATCGTTAGAAAAATATGGCTTGAGTTTCGTATGAAAAATAAGTGTATATATTTTTTTCATTGTAAAATACGTCACAGTAGTAAGTTTCTTTAATGGTTAAATTAATTAATTAACAACTTAAATTTCCATGTTTACTTAAGAATGTGCGGTTTTCTTCTCAGAATGAATTTCAAAGTTGGTTTCATTAAAAAAAAAATTAATCTAATCAAATTAACAGTTTTTTTCTATGGTTGTATCTAAGAAAATATTCGCATAACATATTATAGGTGTGCTTAAAGTTAAGTTTATGAAAATAATTTACAATACATATTACACCTGTTGACTAAATTATTAATTTTTAAAATTTGAAATAATAACAAATACAACTTTTTTTTGCAAACATACAAATATATTAATGTATAATTTCATATAAATCAATCGCGGTAACAATAACATGACAAATAACAGTGCAATCTTGGAAGTATATAAAAATTATATGAATGAACAGGGAGGGCGAGGTGATGATGTGCGCGATAACAGACCTGGTAATGGGTTGTGAACAGTTGGAAGAGCTCTGAGTACCTGTCTACCTGCAGAGGCGGAGGGGGCGCATGTCTACCTGTGTCTCTGGCTGTCGCCACGAGCATTTGCTGCTGCCTAGAAAAATTACAGTGATGCAACTAATGCGATCATGAGCAACCAACCATTGCAGGTGTATGTCATTATGCCTGTTGTCCTGCAGCCAAAAAAAATATCCTTTTACTATGTAAATCACACACATTTCACTTATGTCAATTGGAAACTAAAATTTGATTCTGTAATTACTGTAAACTTACAATTATGGAGGTTGTCATGCGTAAAACACAATAAAATGTAGGTACAGCACACAACAAAAATTGTAATGTATGTACTTGTCTATACAACAACATTTGAAACGAATGGTTATGTATAAAATCGATGAAAATGTGATTGAAAAAGAATAATAATTGTGAACGATTAAAAAAATTTTAATCTTATCGTTCACGCAATTTATGAATATATATATATATATTCATAAATTTCTGTAGTCTTCTTTGAACTCACTTTCTTCGTAGAGCTGCAACTATCTGCACAACCAATGCATAGCATACCAAACTATACTAGAGCAGCTGTCTTAATTTAAAAGAAAATAAACTGTATTTCTTGTATAGATTGAACACTGAAGAGCCAAAAAAACTGGTATAGGCGTGTGTATGCGAATAACAGAGGTACTGAACCAATCAGAGTAACGCGATGCGGTCGGCAGCGCCTATATAAAACAACAAGCGTCTGGCAAAGATGCTAGATCGGTTACTGCTGCTACAATGGCAGGTTATCAAGATTTAAGTGAGTTTGAACGTGGTGTTATAGTCGGCGCACGAGAGACGGGACATTGCATCCCCGAGGTAGCGATACAATTTGGATTTTCGCGTACGACCATTTCACGAGTGTACCGTGAATATCGGGAATCCGGTAAAACATCAAATCTTCGAAATCTCTGCGGCCGGAAAAAGATCGTGACAGAACGGGACAAACGACGACTGACGAGAATAATTAAACGTGACAGACGTGCAACCATTTCTCAAATTGGAGCAGATTTCAATGCTGGGGCATCAAGAAGTGCCAGCGTGCGAACTATTCAACGGACCATCATTGATATGGGCTTTCGGAGCCGAAGGCCTACATGATCTTAGGCAGGTGTGCCAGTTTTTTTGGCTCTTCAGTGTATTATATTTGATAGAGTAATGTACGTAATTTTTTAAAAGTCATTGTGTTATAGCCTAAAAGTATTGTAGACGTATTATATACTGATTTTTATAATGCTTTTGTGAAATTTTCAATTTGTTTTTGTAATATGCCATAATTGAAAATAACTTTAAAAATAATTTTTTCATGTAAGAACATAGACGTTACTATTTACTTCTAAAGTAAATTTTTTATACTCTGTTCAAAGAGAAACTAAATACGCGTTATTTCATTTCGAGCTGTAATATTTTGTCCACTGGAAGAAAATGCGTCGAATAGTCCGAATGAACAGCCTGGCTGTACGGAAATTGTCGGACAAGCATTTGAAGCGACTGTAATGCGATGCTAGGGGGAAGGGACACGATGAGGGTGATTCACACTAATAGTCTGGACAGGACGAGTGTCACTACTTGTTGTGCAGTCTGGTTTAGGTGAGCTGCCAGGTGTGTTGCGACCAAGTGAAAGCAGGCTCTACAGTGGTTGTGCGATGAAAGTAAAAGAATGTGGGTACACAGAAAGTGTCCAGTCGAAAAAGCACGAGGTTTCCCTTCAAGAAAAAAGAAAAACAGAAGATGCTTACACCTAAATATCATAAAGAAACACCGGTAAGGTATAACACAATACTTATTATTATACACAATTATTTTTAAAAATGTGTGTTTGTGTGCGCACATGTGTGCCCAAAAGAGAGGGAGAAAAAAGGGCGTTGAAAATGATGCATTCATATTAGCGTGTAAACACACACACAAACACACACACTCTCTCTCTCTCTCACCAACACACAGAGAAGAGTAGAATCCTTATTGTTGGTGTTGGATATATTTATATGTATTTCTTACCCCTGTTGTATTGTAGTTTATCCGTGTAATATCGTAGTAGCACACCAGTGTCATTCGTAACATGGCCGACAAATCTAAGAACTCCGTGAGTTAGGACCGGGCAAGGCATGCGTACATGAATTTAGAACTAATGAGTTAACGAGTGAAACAAAAACCTTTGTAATGTAGGTGTAACTGGAAATTAATTTCACTAATTCAGTTAGTTAGTTTTTTCTATAATTAAGTGATGGTGTTTGCGGTAAAGTTATCACTTTTGAAAAACAAAAAAAAAATTCTTTGCCCTTAACTGCGCTATATTTCAGAAAACACACTGTGACTGTAATGGTCTCTGTAGAGTTGGGAATGAGTTATATATTTCAACGTCGAATCACAATTATAACATTTAAATCAGTGGAAAGTGATTATTAAAATGAAGGTTTTATTGGTTTTATGCGCGTATACGAGTAAACACGTTAGCAACATATACACACGCATAACCTTTTTCCAGTTAAACTTGACTAATACATGAATAAAGTGATGTGGTCCATGACGATGCCGATTTTACATATACATATAAAAATAGATCCTAAGAAGGTATTTAAAAAAACAACACGGTGCATGTATTCCACTATTATTGTTCAATGTGGGCAGAATAAGAACAAAGTGCGGTTTACAATGGAAAATTTCGCCCATCCGTAAGTCCTGATTAAAATATACTGTCTCCACCCACTCACACAGTCAGACAAAACTCTCGGATAGCAGTATATAAAGAGAGAGATAGGAAGTATACAGTAATACACTTCTACTCTTTTTACATACGCTCAACACTCAATAAGACGAGATTCAACCTACCTCATAATAATGTTTTCCATTAATTTAAGAAAATGTTGCCTAATGTTTTGCTTCCATCAGCCCTTCTACTGTGATTTCAGGGATACTCACCCATGTGAAACACTTGTTCTCATTCATCCGTTTTAAATGCATCCGACTCTTTTCAGTAAATCCCCTACAGTAAAATTTTTATTTTAGGCGACTTCATACATAAGAGTATTATAACATAAATGACGAAACTATCCTGAAAAATTACACCCAACAACAACACATTTTGCCGCAAGTCAATAGGATTTAAGACGCCATACATGAAGCCATGCTCACAGTTGATAAAGGTAGTTTCATGGATGCCTTCACATGCCACATAATACGGACGTAAAGCGCTGTGGGTTTCCGCCGTTGATTTCCCGACAACCATTTCTAAACGACACGACACAAAGCCGTCCACCGTGTGGTGTACATCGTTTATTGGGATGTCCCAATGTGTTCACTTTTTCACCGCTTGTCGGACAAAAACGGACTCAAGTCAGCACGTTAGAAGTATCAATTGGAATATGTGTGGTCTGTTCTTCCTATTTCGAAATACGTTTTGATTTCTTGACACTTAAGTTTTTACAGAAAGCTGCAATGCTATTGTTATCAGTAGTATAAAGTTTTCTTTATTTTTTTAATTATATGCTGTTATATGTCGTAAACATCAGTAACGACTGTCAAATTTGGAAAAAAAATTTACCTTCTGAACACTTTTAGCTTTGTAGGCGCCGCGCCATGGATACTGACAGACAGAAATCGTTTCGTCTTAAAATGGCCAGACACAAATTTTTACACATACCGGTCAGACGCTTGCGTCTGAAGTAAGTATAACACTTGGAGCATGTAAAGTTATTTACGTCTACATATGTGTGTGCGTACATATACCGCATATGTAAATGCATTACTATAGGTATTAGTGCATTATACCCGTAAATCGTGTTACTGCGTAGCGAGATGTATGTGTTGTGTAATTTTTGTAACTAATTTTACAAGTATGAGATTGTAATGAAAGAATACGTGTTGAAAACTAAACTTCTAAACCTTGTGCCATGCTTCAAGATGAAACGTACATGATAATTATGAACGATATCGTTGATAATACCTATTGCACATACCCGTTTTCCACCGTGAACCCAAGAAAATGTTTGTTTACAAATTTTTTCTCTATGAGAATGCTATCCGGGTTCGTGAATCTCGGCGCCGACAGGTGACGTATGCAAGGCTATGTACGGGTACATAGGGAGCTGACGAGAAGGTAAGGCTTAGGCTTGGTTTATAAAAATTGCAATAACGCAACAGTGGCAAAATTGCAACAACGCAAAATATCTAACTCTGAAATCTTTAGGTAGGTACCTGTTATAAAAGTCGCAAGGAACTTTTATAAACTGGTGCCTAAAGATTTCAGAGTTCACTTCCTTGCACCGCTGCAATTTTGCCCGTTAGTTTTTTTGAGTTTTTTTATAAACCAGGCCTAATGAATGCCTTTCTCCGCCTGCATGTATGTATAGAGTAGATAAAGTATTTGTACAGAGTGGACATTCAATGTTACCCAATGGCTAGGTTTTTTTGACGCAATCGCTATGAGAAAGCGCAAACTAGACAAACACAAAATCGAATTCTCTGCTCCTTTAAAATTATATTTACGCACAGGTAAACTCACTTGTAATACTTATAACTATTGTTACACGCTGCAACTCGGACCGGCCGCGAGCTCCCGTTATGCGCGGTCTGGGGTGACCCACCTCGTCCCTCCCCTGCCGTGGCTGACTTGCTTGCTGCCTCGTCCCACCCTTCCTCGTAACGGTAGACAGTGGAATGATTGACAGCGGCGAGACCTGGCAGGCGTCACAGACCCTCCTCCTCCCCCCACGGGAGGAGCCAATGTATGTAGAGAAGGCGTACGAATATTCTCTGAATTAGGAGCCTCGGCGCAATGCGGGATGTATAAAAATTTCTGGGTGATGGCCTACGACCCTATAAATAAAAGCCACGGTTGGACAGTCGGCTGTCTTTGGCGAAGGCCATCTGGCTGAGTGCGGAAACCAAGTCAATTGCGGACGACGCCGGGAGATTGCGAGACGATGGCGGACGAGATGTTGGTGGTGTCAATGAACGAGAGGGCATGAAACAAGATGGGTGAAACCTACTGTACGTGAGGGCGCTCAAAGAACTCTAGAACACTGCGGGCTGGTGGTACATGAGCTGTAGTGATGCAACGAATATTCGCATTCGCATTCGCGAATATTCATATTTTTTTCAACATTCGCATTCGCAAAAATGATGCCAATATTTTGCGAATGTATTTGGCAATGAAAAATGAAAATGTCTATTAAATAATAATGCAACTGCTATGATTAAGACATATTTGTTTATTAACATATTTTTTATGTATAAGAGTGTATTTTAATGATATTTGGGAAACAGCCTTGCAGTTATTCACTAGATTACATAACAGAAACACACTTTTGATATTCTTTTATTCTTATTTACCTCAGCAAAATTAAATTAAGGCAGGTAATTTCTTAAAAATTCTAAACTATATTATAACACAACTGTATGATCAAATACCATTGTACTGCTTTAACACAAAAGAATGGGATAAGATATAACCCAACCTTTTTAATTATACAAATAAACTTTAAATGAGATCTTTTGTAAAAACACTTAACAATATGCATTTATGCAACCTAAAGCATATCTTATTCAAATATGCGAGATCTTTTAATGAACTAGTAATNCGGGCTGGTGGTACATGAGCTGTAGTGATGCAACGAATATTCGCATTCGCATTCGCGAATATTCATATTTTTTTCAACATTCGCATTCGCAAAAATGATGCCAATATTTTGCGAATGTATTTGGCAATGAAAAATGAAAATGTTTATTAAATAATAATGCAACTGCTATGATTAAGACATTTTTATTTATTAACATATTTTTTATGTATAAGAGTGTATTTTAATGATATTTGGGAAACAGCCTTGTAGTTATTCACTAGATTACATAACAGAAACACACTCTTGATATTCTTTTATTCTTATTTACCTAAGCAAAATCAAATTAAGGCAGGTAATTTCTTAAAACTTCTAAACTATATTATAACACAACTGTATGATCAAATACCATTGAACTGCTTTAACACAAAACAATGGAATAAGATATAACCCAACCTTTTTAATTATACAAATCAACTTTAAATGAGATCTTTTGTAAAAACACTTAACAATATGCATTTATGCAACCTAAAGGGTATCTTATTCAAATATGTGAGATCTTTTAATGAACTAGTAATCATGTTTAATTGTAAATCAAATCGACTTCTTATGAATAAAGTTAAAAATATATTGTGAAGAAAAACAAACAATATAATAATCTTCTTTTCAATTAAAACAAATATGTTCTTAACATTTTGTTAATTTTAACTTTGGTACTAATACTAACTCACTAATTATGTAATTTTTAAGATATCCATTAAACATTACTTCTTGAAATCGAAAAATAAAACTATGAAAAATTGTTTATATCTAAGCACAATTAAGTGAAACACTTAGTAATTAAATAAGAGTAGAGGAATATTAAACTTCAGAAATAGAAGTTTTGATGCCTTTTCTCCTTGCAGCCTATTTCGGTGGGGTGTGTAAAGAAGACCAGCCCCACTAAAGACCCTTTCGCTAGGCACACTAGTGGGTGGTGTTACTAAATATTGCCTGGCTATGGGAGAAATAATACCATACTTCTTATTATTTACCGCCCACCATGTAAGTGGATCTACATCATTTTCCACACGTTTATCTAATAAATATTCATTGATGGTTTTTTTTATCAAAACTTCTATAGGGTTCGTACATTCATTTTCTTCTTCTTCACTTTCGCTGGAATCCATCAGCAATTTCATGGTGTCTCTTAAAGATATAGATTTCTCTGTCAGACTGGCACTGGAACCAGATGTTTCAATCCGATGAGTAGTCATTCTGGCACGCTTAGGATTTGAACAAGACGATAGGCTTGATTCATCGTTTCCAATTGACTCTAATATATTTTTCACAACTTGATCCCTGGTTGAAGAATTTTTGAAAAATTCTAATTTGTATCTTGGGTCAATAAAAGTTGCCGTAGCAAACAATACGTCATTTTCCAAATGGGAAAATCTGCGACATAGTTCTCGTTTAAGAACTAAAATCGTATTCCCAACGCATTCGTCGGTCACATCAAATTCACCAATTATTTTTTCCAAAGTGGACAATAATGGAATTACTGAGGATACAGAAATATTGGCTGCACTTAGTTCTTTTGTAATTTCCTCAAAATATCTGAGTAAAGTTATTATTTTTTCCACAATAATCCACTCTTCGGAAGTTAGTTGTGAAATCTTGTTATTCTGGGAAGCATAAAGACACAACGAATCTTTGTTTTTCAAAATACGCTCTAACATATACAAGCTGCTATTCCATCTTGTAGCACACTTTTGTATGATTTTCAGCTTTGGCTGATCGATTCTTTCTTGTAGAGCAGCCAGTTCATCTTGAGCTACATTTAAGTGATGAAAATGTGTTGCCATCTTTTTACATTTTGCAATCACTGTTATAACGGAATCTTGTGCCTTAAGCCCTTCCTTGACAACCAGCTGAATTTGGTGTGACGAACAATCAATGTCTCTAATTAATAACAAGGAAATACCTTCTTTCATGTTTGTGCCACCATCTCTAACAATGCATTGCACTTTTTCTTTAGGTATTTCCCAATGCGACAACATGGTTTCAAGTTTTATAGCTATATTTTCACCAGTATGTCTGCCATCGTTAAATACCTTTGCGTTTAACACAATCATTTTTCTCTCAAAGTTTTTTGTTATACCATGACATGTAAGACTCAGCAAAGATATTCCTGAACAAGAATCAGACCAAATATCAGTGGTAAACGCCAATTTTTCAAATGACTTAATTAATCCCAAAATTTTATCTTTGACTTTGCCGTAGAAATTCTCACATATAAAAGAAGAAAAATGTTGTCGGCTTTTTATATTATACGACGAACAAAGATGGTTCAATAGTCTGACAAATCCAACACTTTCGACAAAACTAAAGGGTAAGTCCTCTAAAGCAATCATTTCACTTATGAAATTATCAATTTCCAAAGACTTGGCATTGTTGTTATCCCACTTTTTTGTTTTTTCGACGCAATCAGTCAAATACATCTGTTTCAGGTCGGTTTTCGTACATTGTCGCGAAGTGGAGGCCACAACACTTGTTGTAGAAGCATTTCGCTTTTCATTTTCCCTATTCTTTAAAGCATTATACTCGTTTTTATGCAAAGCTTCCAGGTGATTTCTCATAGCACTTGTTGTTCTTCCTTTGCGCTAGTATTGTTTATTACATATTTTGCATTTCAAATTTTCAGCATCACATATTGTAAAATAAGTCCAAACTTCGCTAACACACGACCGCATCATTTTGAAATATCACTTATCACTGTACAATTACAACAATAGAGTATTTACAAGTTAAAAACAAAACTTAAGTATGTTGACTCGACGCTGCCCCCACCTGCACTATACAGGGTGGTGGATAGCAGGGTACATAGTAATTTGTTACGGTGCTGGCTAACTGCACCTTGGGCTGCTGTAAGATGGGTGACACAAAGACATAACTGGGTTCGGTTTATTCACGCTTTACTTTTATTGTCCAAAGTTACAGTGATCTGTACATATATGAGACCTAGCCCCTTTTATATCTTCTCGGACGGTGGAATCTAGCTATCCCTCGATGCTGGTGGCTGGCGTTGTCGTGCTGTCTCGGTGTCTCTCCCGGGAAGTCCTGGGCTCGATCCCTGGACGTGCAGTTCTCTCCTCGTCGCTCGTCGTTCCTCGTATCTGACTCTCTCGTGACTCCGGCGTAACTCCCGACTCCGTCGTAACTTCGTTGTAACTGTCTTGTCGCTGCTGCTCCGTCGTAAACGTCTCGTAACTCTCGCGTAACTGACCTCAACTGTCCTTCACTCTCGCGTAACTCTCTTAACTGTCGCATAACTGACTTAATGGTCCTCTGTGGCTCCTGTATATATATGTTTCTGTTCTATTTTCCATATAACTCGGGACTTACCCTCTCGTGTTTGCGGTGGGATAGGGGTAGGCGGGGTGCACTGTTTTTCCCCGATTAGTAATTTCTTGTGGCGAGGGGCGATAACATGCCCGGGACTCCCCGCGTTCGCAGCGTCACGTCGTGACTCAGGCAACATGACAGGTGCAGTTGGTTCGAACTCGGGGATTCCTCTGGTCGTTAGGCCATCGGTTTACGGCGTGGGTAAGAATAGCGTCGCCACTACTGGTAGGTATGAGCGGTACGCGTCAAGGTAACCTCAAACTAAATATTTACGAAAACATTATTAGCAGCTAACTTCATTCAGTAAGCCAGCAATCACGATTTGTTTACTTCGTTCAGAGTCGGGGCATATGGGCTACTCTCGGTTTTAACATGGCCGCCCGGCCGGCCAGTTATAAACGCGCGGTAAAATTCGAGTTCGTAGGCGCACGCTTTTGGCGCCATATTTGAAAAACCAACATTCGCATTCGCATTCGCATTCGCGAATGTCGGAGGTGGATATTCGCATTCGCATTCGCATTCGCGAATGTGGAAAAATCGACATTCGTTGCATCACTAAGCTATACTGAGGTGGGACGGAAAACCGATTTAATTGTAAATATTGGAACTGTCAAATATGGACATATAATCTATTAAAAATAATTTAATAGGTTTAGATATCTTGTATATCGGGACTGATTTTTGATTATTCAATTACATTATTCATTTGAGGTAATTGTAAATTTGATTGATTGAAGTCAGTAATTGTAAACAGCATGTGATATGAATTTATTGTGAGATGTTGAGTCGAGGGAATTTTGTTTGTATTTATTGTAAATAAAAATAGGAAATAATAATTAACTCTTTTATTTAAACAATACCCCCATCCCTTAACGAGCTTGGTCTAGCCCGCTGACTTTTGAGAAATTGTAACCCTATTCTTGTAACACAAACACTTAGCCATTTACTTGCATTTCAAGTACATATAGTGAACAAATTTGGTTGAATAATTGTTGGGAATTTCTTTTTTTGCAAACAAAGTCCAGCATACATGCTGCTTTTTTCTAGCTCTAAAAGCTAAAAATGTGTTCAGTTTAGTTTTAATGTTTTCAGTGTAATGTATTTTTACATTACCGGTACTTCTTTTTATATTTTATCAAACGTAATTCATTTCAACAAATTTTGGACTTCGATGGGATGTTTCCATCGTGTATTTTGTCTTTACGTTTTCTACGTATATGCGCTGTACAAAATGACGTTGCTGCAACAGAATTAAACAAAATAATTCCAACGTTAGATTAATATTTAAACTGCTCCGCATTATTAAACACGAATACAGGAGTAAATAAATTATTTTATCGCAAATTCACTCTTTAACATACTTCCTGAAGGCAAGTCGTGCCATTATTATTTTGTCATGAAAGTAGTGAAATGCACAACAAAGTATAAGAAAAAACGTTCAAGGTATAAATAATAATACACTAATTTTGTTGCATACAATTATAATAAACTATGATTAAAATTAAGACGTTCTATATGTAAGCAAATATGTAATCAAAAATGTTATAATTCACCGTAAAATTTTTCGTCTATAAGGTTTGATTTAGCGTACGTCGATTGGAAAATGTGTTCAACCATGTCCCATAGTGTGTCCACCCTCTGCGTGTATGTACCTGCGGTTCCGCCTAATGGCCTACAGATTTTGTAGGGGCTAGTAGTGTAGCATGCATTAGCGAGTGTCCGACTATCCGGCCCCAACCACCACCCCTCTCCATGGTTTTGCCTTCTCGTCAGCTCCCTACAGTACCTCAATTCGGCATGACCACATTAAAAAACGGAAAATAATATTTATTAATATTTTGTAGGAAGTAAATAAAAAGTTTTCAAAACCGTGATTGCTTGTATATTGAGCCATTATTTCGTGTGGTTATAATAACATTTTAATTTATTATTTTTATTGCCATTTTTAAGATTGATGTTGTTAAATATAAAAATTATATTACATTATCCACTTCTTTTTTTATCAAATTCAATTCACTGAAGCGTGCAAACCATGAAATATTTTCTTAATTTAATAACTTGAAATCATTTCTTGGATTCAGTATTTATTCCAAAGCGTTAAAGGCCCTTTACTGTTTATACAACTTCAGAATATTAATTAGATGTAACGTTGCATTGCATTGCATATACATATGGGTGAAATAAAGCAACAAAATATACTTATCTTTAAAGCGTTTTCGCCTACAGTAATAATTCACAAGTCATCGCTAATATTCTGACTTTCATTTCGTTCTCACGTAACCGTAATGGGCTCTGGTATCTTTACAATATATTAAATGTGGTGAATTCAAAATTATACATGACACGTGCTATTTATGTAAACAAATCTCGTGGCACTAACTGGCAGAAAAACCATAATTGGACGATATTTATTTTCAAATAAACAGCTGGAGTTGAATACGCATATCTTTCCTGTTCACATCACGATTTGATAGCGCAGTAAGTTAGATAACAGTTTCACAACAAAATACCTTACATTGTATTCAAATCTCCGTCAGACTGTGGCTGGAACAATTGTTCTATAGTTATTTTATAACTAATATCGTTTCCCAGAAGGAGCCTACTGTATTATCTTCCACTGATTCCTATTAGAGGCTCTTCCACCGATGTGTGTTGCTGAGATTGGCTGAATATCGGAGAGTTTTTATTGTTACCGGTTTATTGTGTTTCTCTGTTGATAAAATAAGTTCTCGTTTTTCCGTACAGATTATTTTTATTTTATCTAAACATCTGTACATTTACAATTCAGAGCATTTGAATTATTTATCGTTATAATGTGAAATCACCTGAGTTAGCTACATTTTATCAAATGTGTGTACACTATACACTGCAGCTTTCTTTTCTGTGTATAATTTAGATTTTATTCGCTATTTTATTTATGTAATTAATTTCTAACTATTTTCAATCAATAATATTTACGCGGTGCCTGAAATTCATACACATATCTGAATTTTTACTAAATGCTCTTAAGAAAAAGTGTCATGGTATTATGTTTTTTTTTTCCATTAACATCAACTTTAGTAATAAACCATATGTAACTACATTACCAGGGAATGCGCAGAAATTGCTCCTGTAGGGGTTAAGCCAATTGATACAATTGTGAATAACTCCCCAACGATACAAGAAATGATTCCTGAAATCAACTTAGGTGTCAATTGTCCACAGAGGATGACGTACAGTTTCCCTTACAACGTCTGCTGCAACTGTAAGTATTGAATTTCATTCTCTCAAAGCTTATGAGAAATTTGTCACTCTACTTATCTCTCTTGCTACACGCGCCGTAATGTGGCTGCCATTAAAGTTTCTCTAAAATGGTAAATAAGAAGTCTATACTTGGTTGCTAATTTTTCCTTTCACAGTAAAAATGTAGCTAAATTTTAAAGCTGTGTAGCACTGCAGAATTATTATTGTTCGAACTTGTGTAGATTGAACGGCGTTTGATGCAATTAATTTATTTTTCGAATTCATAGCATGTTCACTATTATTGTTGCGTGTAACTGAATTATAATTTGGTTATTTTCAATGCTTATGTGCATATATCGTTAGATAAGCGTGCGATAAATTAAAATCCTATATATTACGTAATATAAATTATGTATACTTATAAGTAATAACTTTCTTTAATGGAATATATTAATTTCAACATTTCTACGATCCAGTACAGTATGCCTGAACGTGTCAGCTCAGCAAGAGGACGCGCGACTAACACATTACACACTAAAGAAAAAGGCACTGAATAATATTCAAGTATNGCTAACACATTACACACTAAAGAAAAAGGCACTGAACAATATCCAAGTATCATGAACTTAGTTAAGTTAGTTTAAGAACCTGAGACGATGATAATGGTGTATATATACATTTCCAGGTAATTATCCAACTCTTTATTGTTACAGGGGATCTACTCCGAAAACGTATGTGGAGACTACTAACTTAAGTGAATCTACCACAAATATTTACGAAACAAGAGTTTCTCCAACAAAAGATAAAACATACATGGATTTGTCTGAAGAAACGTATATTCTTCAACCAACACCGACACAAGGACAAATGAGTGAGATCTCTTCTAGTGCTCTTGCAATCCCAGAAGCAGTCCCGGCAGACGAAGGTTCTCTGTCAGACTTCCCGTAAGCATGATGCCTTATATAATTTTGTTCCGTATAGTATTGCTAACTATCTGTAGATTTTTGTACATTTCTGTGCCATGAAATATTACTGGTACTGTGTAGAGAAATAAGATTCAGATTTAACGTACCAAATACGTTTATAAAAAATTTCTAACAGCAAACACGCTTAAAATAACTGATTATAAATACTTTACTTTAAATAGGAATCGTCCATTATGAAAATGCAGTGGCATTGCAAATTGGTTCTACTGTACAGTACCAGTAGCTTAGGTATTCGTGCTACGAATGCTTTTATATTTTAAGTTTGGTTTTCAGGGAACTGTGCGTAGAGGTCGTTCACGAAGTAGGAGGTACAGATGCTTCCTTAAAAAATTGGACAGTCATGCGGATATGCGAAATACAGCATTTGATCTCGGAACCAAGAGTTTTGGAAAAGCACACAGTCGAGTGCAACGCAAGGGTGAAAGGGTACTTTTCATTTCAGAAGGAAAAGCGTTTGGGGCTTCGGAGCCTTTTACTTCTCAAGTGTAATTCTTGCAACTCAGAAACTGTAATAGATACATATCCGTCGAAGACACTGAACACAGCAGCCACGTGGGGAACCATTTTGACCGGCAAAGGGCATGCTGCCATGAGTCAATTCTTGTCTATGATGGAAGCCCCTGCCCCAAGTAAACCAACGTACCAAAAAGAATAACAACAAATTGGCGAGGTAATAATGCTTACTTTTGTTCATTTTTTAATTTTTGTTTTCGATTCCGATAAATTAGTAATAATTAATTATCTGTCATGTACAAAAATGTTGTTACAAAACGCAATACACACCAAAAAATCTGTAGTAGGAAGTTTGAGATAAAAAATGGGGTTTTCTATTAGCTGTCAGCTGGATGTTCCCTGTAAGAATAAATTAGTAAAATGAAATGGAGAAACGCACTTTCATTATAAAAATGTTTTATTAAAATATTTTACACGTTTAAGTATTTTTTCCAAATATTTCGTAAAATGTATTTCTTAATTTTGTAGCCCGACAGAAACAAAATTATAAAAATTTGTAAGAGTAAGTAAAGAATTAGCATTTCATAATATGACTCGCACAAAATTATTCCTTTTCTCTGAACTACTTGTTTTCTGATATTTACAGGCGTGGTTACAGTCTTTGACTGAAGCCATCGAAGAAGCTGCGAAAGAAGGAAGATCGTATGCAATACAAGCAAATAATATAGATAAAGATGGATTTCCATATATAACTGTTGTAGTCGATGGGGGTTGGAGTCATCGTAGTTATGGACACAGTTTCAAATCCAAATCAGATGTTGCAATAATTGTTGGCCACAAAACAGGAAAACTGCTCTTTCTTGGGATAAAAAATAAGTACTGTAGTATTTGTGCTTGGCAGAGCGCAACAACGAAACTCCTCGGCAACACAAGTGTTACAAAAACTGGGATGGTTCTTCAACAGCTATGGAAAGTGATATCTTGGTGGAAGGTTTCAAAGCTAGCGAACATTCTTGCGGTTTATGCTACCTCAAATACATAGGTGACGGAGATTCTTCAGTGTACAAGAGGCTGCTAGAAAATGTTCATTACGGACTGCAGATTATCAAAACTGAGTGTGCTAACCATCTAATCAAAAATTTGAACAAGCATCTCCTCAATTTAAGCAAAGAAAATTCAGTCAATAAAACCCATTTTACAATTGGGAAAGCAAAACACATGGTCAGACGTATTCGGTACGTAATAACAGAAGAATCAAAAAACCTATCACCTAGCGTCACTACTCTGAAAAGAGATATTAAAGCTGCCCCTTACCATGTTTTCAGAAATCATAACGAGTGTAGAAAAGATATTTGCAGTATGGCAAGCACTGTATCATCAAATGCTCTGGAGTTGGTACCTAGTTCCACTTGTCGTGTAACGCCTTTTGAGTAGAAGCCTCGCTGACCCCCTTCGCGAGCGCCTGCCAGTTGACACGTGTCACGAGGCAGGTGAACCGCCAGAACGGATCGCCGTTACAAGTGTCAAGGTTGTGCCGAGTAAGAGCTGGCATATCGCCGGAGCACCCGGATAGTGCTACGTACATATGTAGGAAAGCGGGAGAAATCGCAGAGCCAAGCAAGAGCACCTCTAGCAAGCCCGTGAGATCAGTTGAGAACCGAGATATCACAAAATAATCATGTGTATTTCGCCGGAATTCAGAAAACACGCACCGCGAAGGAATAGCTGACAGAGTAGCTA